>WMED01010229.1:0-15876 GCA_019650415.1 Pipa parva | reverse complement strand
ACTATCATGAAAGTTTTGAGCCTAAATTAAATTTCTGGTTGGGAAATCTGAATGCAGTTATGGCTTCTATTCTTGGTCCATAATATTCTGTAGCTTTGTGTAGGCTAGGCAAATTCCAAACATGACTCGATCGATATCAGTTCATATGGTGAAGGTGTGATCAGTGCTTTTTGAGAAGATAGTGCAGTTTTTATAAGATTGCTATTTAAAAGTAAATGTGTCTTAGCCTAGCGTTTTATTTAATTAACAGATATATTAGAATCACTGGAGCTACCTTTTAGTGCAGCCTGTTCCTCTCCATAGTTGTGAAATGTACAGTGGCCACTTGATGGCGACATAAGACTACACTTTGCTGGAAGCATCCTTGCCTGTTACATTCCCGGAGTTCTATTTATCCTACTCAAGGTCTTTATTTTTTTTTCTTCTTTTTAACTTTGAACACAATGGAAAATGATCTTTAGATTCTTTTACTTTTTAATATTAATGGACTTTTTTTTTTCTTCTAATGTGTGAAATGAGATCTTTTATTTTCAGAGTACTGTATCTTTATGAGTTAGCACTTACATTAACTTGGGCAAAGTGAATTATTTAACCCTTATTTGAAGCATGGTTTTAATTCTGCAAGTTCCATAAATGCAATTTGTATGTTGGAATGCGCGTTTTCTTTTTTCTTTTTCATGACCAGAGATTTTATTATTGATATATAAAAGATGCATATGTGCAGTGGCTCAGCAGTTAGCACTGCTGCCTTGCTGGGTTCTGGGTTCGGTTCCACCCTGGACTTCATCTGCATGGAGTTTGTATGTCGTCCCCCCCCCTCCCCGCCCCACACTTGTGTGGGTTTTCCTCCCACAATTCAGAAATGTACATCTGTGTCTGACTGAATATAGGGAACCTAGATTGTAAGCTCCACGGGTCAGTGAATGACCAATCTCTGTAAAGTGCTGCGTAATATAGTAGCACAATATAAAAAATGAATAAATACAAAATGTATAGTTGTAAGTTCCGTGGGGCAGGGACTGAAGTGAATGATGAATCTCTGTGACCCGCTGCGTAATATCAGCGCTATTTAAAAACAAATACCGAAAAAAAAAAAAAAATGCAAAATACCAGAGAGTTCAGAATTTCTGATATTTGTGAATCGCTATTGGAAGTGGTACAGGTGAGTGCTATTCTTTAGATATAATTATATGTATTTGTGCAAATCAGCGAAATTACGTTTGCGTCCAAGATACAATCAAAGTGAAATAAATATAATAATAAATCCCATAATGCTTGGGTTGGCTAAAGCACTCGCCTTGGATCACCACAGTGCAGTGCAATCTATTGATGATGACTATAAGGTGCTCTTCTATGCAGAAATCCTCAGCCAAAGTAAACTGTCCCAGTCAGCAGTACAGGTGTGCTAGGCTTACTGTAGTCATATTTTTTTGTCTTCTTATGGATTTAAAAATCAGGGCACGGTTTGTGTTTAATAAAGGTCATAAATTAGATATTTCTCTTTCATTTTTTTTTTTTAAGGGAACGGGGGATCATCCTGCAGTGTGACTGCCCAAATGGTACTGGTGTGTTGCTGGAGAAGCATGAAAGAAGTATCTCTGCTGTTGGGAATGCTGTGCCAGACCCTTCCCCTACAGGTCCAACCCAGCTCTCCTTGTGGCCTTATCACTGTGGAGCAGGTAAACTATTATCTTTTCTCCTTGGTACCAGCAGTGTTGGTAAGGCTTATGTTCATGCCAGTTGAAGCTTCCTCCTGCAGTATTATAGACTTGCTTGAAGTGCACCTGTCACTTAAAAACCCTATTACTGAATTAAGTTTTACTAATGAAATAAACTTTTTTTTTTAAATGTATATCTATTTTTAAAAATGTACTTCATGCAACATTTCTCTTGGTCTGTTTCCCTGTCTTCCCAACTTTTCTTTGTCAAGTCTGGTTGGGAGGAGCTGAGAGGAACGTTGTATATATGACTGACAAGTTGCTTCCTCCCGCGATATTCATTAGCGCACTCATGTGAACGTGCTCTTCCATATGAAGTAAATAAACCCTAGCTAGCATGGATATGTAGTTAATACTAATTATAACCATGGTGCTAATATTACAGTAGCGCTATAGAAATAATTGGGTTTTAAATCATAACCGCTTACTTGCCGGTTAATAATTTTAATAGCATTGGATGGGGGCTGATATTGGGGGAGAGGGGGGGAATGTGTTTGGGTGATGTGGGAGTCCTGTGGACCCCCAGTTTATGGAATCTTAGCACTGCAGCCAGGGCTGGTTCTAGCACTGGGCAATGTGGGCGACTGCCCAGGGCGCAATCTATTTGAGGGGCGCTGCCACCCACATCGCCCACCACAAACTTACCTCCTCCAGTGTTCCAGCGATGCTTCTTCTCTGAGCATTGCTTCACAATGAGGTCGCATTCCACTTACCTCATTGTGGAGCGGCGCTCAGAGGAGGTGCAACACTGGAGGAGGTGAGTGGGGGACGCCGGGCGGGTGTGCGCACAGGGGAGGTGGGCACCCCGTGGGGCGGTTCGGCCAGGGCACCCATAGGATCAGAACCTCCCCTGGCTGCAGCAATATCAGCAGGTTTTGCTGCAGCGCTAAGTCTAGAATTTCATGCTTCAGCTACCTCTTCTAGTGCACGTCCCTGACTTTATCTAGTGCACGTCCCTGACTTTATCTAGTGCACGTCCCTGACTTTATCTAGTGCACATAGGCAAGATTGGGCAGAGGGAGGAAGGAACCACGAGTATTTGGGGGTGTGTAAATAGATTTGGAGTGGCAGGTCCTAACCAAAATGGCAGCTTCCAGATCTGGAAATTGGGACAACCTTACAGTAAGACCTATGAAATTATCTTAAGCATTTTTTGAGAATGGACCTCATTATTTACATTATCGATTGATGTACTTTACTATAGCAATTGCAAGGTGACAGGTGCACTTTAGACATAGCCATGGTAACGCACAAAATTGTTGCTGAAGACATTTTTTCAGCTATAAAAAGTACAGGCTGCGCTCCTTTGAGTTTCTTCCTGCTTACTAGTCATACATAATGGTAAAGTGAAGGGTGGAGTCATCTACCTACTGCTTCCATACCACGCTGCAACTCATGACATTGCCTTGGTTAGCTACCCTCAGGGTTGCTAATTTGGAGGTAGATGAGTGCTTTTGTAAAGATCCCAGACAGTTAACCTAAGGGGATTCAACAACTAGAATTCCTCTCTGACCAATTGAAAGCATGACTCTGAATTGTAAATATTTCAGCACAGCTTAATATGCCAGTATCTAGGCATTATGGCCCCATTTAAACTACTGTCTATGAGGCATGACTTCTGATGACTGCTCTAGCTGCCAGGCTGAATCTTGCCAACCCTGTGAGTTTGTCCATATAAAATGTTCGCTAGTTTAACAAGACTAAAGTAATGGATCAAAAACACAAGTAAAAACGAAAGGGAATTTTATAGCTCCACAGAGACTGATGTGATTGACTAATCATTGCGTAATGTGTCAGTGCTATATAAATACCATAAATAAATATGCTTTAAAAGTAATTAAACTGTGTAGGCGAGCAGTTGGAAGAACATGCTAGATGCTGTAATGCATAATCACAGGCACAGATAGGTTTATTTCTTTAGCCTTCAGCTCTTATACATGATTAATGCTTGGAGACCACTTAGATGCCAGGCTATTAAAATGCCTGGAGACCACTCAGATGTCAGGCTATTAAAATGTTCCATAATCATTACCTTTTATTAAGAGGGACTTTTTTATAGTTATAGTTGATAATGCAGAAGACGTTGGGAAACCATGCATTTAAAGGGGAACTATAGTCAAGATAAATCTTTACATATTCAGTACTATACCTTAGTGAGAAGCGTTTCTCCCCAGTAGTTGTTTCATGTGATGCAGAATGATTGAGTTTGCAGCACTGATAAACTCCCACACCAGGAAATGTGTGTGTGATGTGTACTGGCCAGTTTCCCATGAAAAGGTACCCTACTTACTACTTAGCACATGAGCACAAGTTTTCTTTCCCTGTGTAATCTGTAAACAAGCTTAATTTATGCGGTCAAAAGGTCACCACACTGCTTAACCAATAGCAATCAGGCAGCTTTTTCTTTTCATGTTGTCTGACTTGCAGAACAGAAAGAGGAGGGGGAGTGGGGGAGGAAAATGTCAGCTCTCAGGAAAACTAATTAAGGGAAACAAACGGCAAGTATTGTTTCTTCCATAAATGTTTTTTGAACTATTAGTGTCGGCAATTGGCTTAGTATAAAGGAGTTTTATATGTATGTGTGCAGTTACATCAGCACTATAGTGTCTCTTTAACTACATCAATGAGCTTAATACAACATTGAAAACAACTGATGAAGGAAACTGGGCCACATTTAAAATGAGAAATTTGGGTTGATAAGAGGAAATTACAGAAAGATGTGAGTGAAAGACACTCCTTTAACCAGCTCAAGTAACATAGTAACATAGATGATAAGGTCAACAACAACACACAAGTTCATCCAGTTCAGCTTATTGTCCTGCAGTGTTGATCCAGAGGAAGGCAAAAAGCCCATGAAGGAAAAGGCAATTATCCTCATATTATGGGTGGGGTGAAGCATTCTCTGCTCCAATATGGCAGTCTGATTAATTCCCAACATCAGATAACAACGAAAGTTAAGAAATTTAAACATGTGAATGTCTATAGCAGCAATGGTGAATCAATGGTGTGCATGCCAGAAATTGCACCCATACCGTCGCCACCATTGCTGTCCTCCATCCTCCTATAGCAAGTACTCATCCAGTGCACACTGCGGACCCGACCTGACAATTTTCAGGTCAGATCCATAGCTTACACTGAAGGAGTACTCCTCCCCCGACGCATCACTTATCAGCGCCTGCACTTCGGGAGAAGGTGCTGGTGAGTGACATCACCTTTATGGCACTATGTACTGAAAAGGTTCCCCATCACAAGTCTATAGAGTGTATACATTAAGCAATGAAAATACTCGAAACAGGTCATCTGGCCTTTATCTTCCACAATCTTCTTTATTGTCTAAAGAAATAGGACTGCACTCTCTGTAATTATTATTTTACCCATTGTTTTAATAAAAATGTGGGTAAAGCATTTTATTTTTAAATTGCAGTGTGCGGGACCTTGAATTAAAGGGTATGAAAAGTTTGAATAAAACAGCATTTATATCTGACATTTATACATATAGAAAGCGAACTTAAACATTAAAATGTAAAAACGATTGAGATCAGTAGTATTTGCCTCTTGTTTAAACAGCATTGCTCTCCCAGCCTTTTTGTGTACAGGCTTTTCCTGTGCGGTGCAGATAAGCCCTGCCTCCTGAGTGACATCATAGAACTATTCAGAGAGTGTAGAAGCCCTTTCCCTTCTCCTTATATAAAGCATGAGCATGTGCAAATGAAAGCTGTTGGACTGCCCCTGTGGTCAGCTGTGGAGAGAGAGAGTCAGGGAAAGGAGGGGGAAACATGTCATTGTTATGGTACACTATTTAACGCACAGTGGTTTAATCCACTTATAGTATTTCATCATAAATTCTTGGTTAATATCTCATTCTTGTTTATGGTGGTAAATCCTGTTTAGGTTTGGCGTTAGCAGATAAATTGAAACTGAAATAATCTAAAACACTCTTTCTCTTCTTTGTTTACTTCATGATCCTATATTTCCAACACTTATATAACTTGCCTTTGTAAACATAAAATCTGCCACTTGTGGTCTTTATTTAGCTTTTTAAATATCTTTTTATGACTCATAAAATGGCTGGTTTTGTAGAGCTTTTCTAGGAACTACAGTATAAATCTGTAATTGGTTTGATTTCTTTGGTAGGGAAACATAGAGAAAGAATAAGGAGAACGATATCTTTGTAGTGTATCATGCATTCTGCTTTCTGTTTTTATCTTCATCCTCCGCAATGAAAGAAATTCAGGGACATATTTTAAAGGGGCACTTAACCCTGTATTATTATTTAAAAAAAAAAAAATCGCTTTCTATTTATTGGCCATCTAGTTTTAAAGTGTACCGGTCACATCAAAACTCTAATACTAATTTAGGTTGTGAACCTGCCTTTTCTTTCCTGAGTCGCGTGGGCGAGACTAAATTATTGACTTTATAGCTTTTAAAAAAAAAAAAAAAATACATATGTATATTTAAAAAAACAATTATTTCATTACCACAACCTAAAGTAGCATTAGTATTGAGGTGACAGGTGCACTTTAAGTGTTAAATGGTAGGTTTAGATTTACTGATTTTGCAGAATAATCATAGCAATAAAAGAACAAACAAGCACTTGGAGCAGATGTTATCAGATAACCCTAGCCCCTTCCTCCTGTTACCTCTGTGCAGTTTGTTACTTGTGTGCAGCATTTAAATTACTAAGCAACTTTTGACTCTGAGCTGGGTTACTCTTCTTTTCTCCAGTTTTTCAGTCACTCAGATCTGTCTTGCACTAAGTTTGCTGAATAAAGTGAAAGTGAATTTTAATTAGCTTTTTTAGGGAGGAGCATGCTCAAATAGTGAACATAGCCCTTGACTAAGAGGGAGGGCACGGGATTAGCCGAAAACCTCTTCTCCAGGTGCTTTGTACAGTTGTTATGACTATTCTGCAAAATAGGTATGCCTAAACCTGTTATTTTAACATGTGTACTTAATACTAGGTAGCCAATAAATAGAAAGCTGTTTATTTACAGGCTTCAATGTCCCTTTAAGAGTGAGTTGTCCCATACATATGTGAATCTGCAACAATTTGCTACTTTTTCAAATCTATTTATTTATCCATCATTTATTTCTGCAATGAGACAAATTCTTGTACAGTTTGCGGCATTGCGCTCACTGCATAATTACATACCGGTTTTTGTAAATGTAAAAAAAAAAAAAAGTCATTCGTCATATTGTGTCGAGGTGACAATTCACCAAGGTGTACTGAATATTCACAATTGTCTTCGGCAAATGAAAGAGGTGAATTTTCGGAGGCTTATGGCAGGGTTCCTGTTACTTTTCTGGCAACACTGAAAAGGCTTAAAAAATGTGGCAACCAAGTGTGCTAAGATCAGCTAGGATTGTGTTGTTGTGTTTGGATATGTCAGGTGATAGATAAATTTAGGAAATACATTTGAATTTAAAGAGTGTCAATTAATAAACGAAAACCTTTTAAATCAAATGGACACCTTTGACGTAATGTGCATATTCACTGATACACAAAGCGTTTTTTAACATATGAGTGAGGCAACGGAACATTGAATATGTCAAAATAATGTACTGATAGGTCAACTGTGTTATTATGCCCCACCTTTGACATTCTTAATTCATTTACAATCGCTGACAAGCCATAAGGTGGTTTTTTTTTTTTTCTTTACTAATATCAAAAAATGGCATATTTATTTTTCTTTCAGCTAGATTTCATATTCAACCATGAAAGCTGAAACGGCATCTGGAACTGTTCAGCGCACATAAGCACAGTGTTTACAAGAAATTAGCTTACCACAAGCATTTCATTTGGAAATATCATGGATTTATGAGGTTTCTGTTTTCAATTCTTGACCTTCCCTTCCATCTGGCTTTAACAAACCAACTTTTCAGTGTTGGGGATATTGAAAAATTCCCACACTTTTGACTTTATTATTAATATATATATATATATATATATATATATATATATATATATATATATATATATATATATATATATATTTTATTATTCATCTACGTTCAACTTTTATTCCACCCAAAGTGCTGCTATAATTGTAAAAGTAAACATTGGAAAATCGAGCTGGAAAAAAAAGATATATTTTTTTTGTATAAAGTCTTCTGATTTTGCCATTTTAATCTGTCCTCCTAATATTTATTTTATATCTTTACTTGTCTTGCATTAACTGACCTTCATTTTTTACTTATTCATTTTTACATCATTATTGCCATAGCTGAATTGCCAGCAGACTGGCCACATGTTTGACCTATAGAAATCCTATTATTCTTCGTGCATTTAATGAGTTTTTCTTCGGCACCGAGTTCCAATCAAATTATTTGTGTGAAACCTACATGAAATGTATAATAAATTGGTTTATTGATTAGGGGGTCAATACATTTGGACATTCAATAGAAATTACTTTAACCATGGGGTTTTAATCACTCTTTATGTCGTTTTTTTGGAAGTAGAGGACTTCTTTAGAAAGGGGAATTTGCACAGTTATAGAATATATAGTTTTCTGGTACCTTTATTATTGACCAGCTGAAACGGTTGACTTTACAAGTCCCCAAAACAACTGGATCAGATAATGTTATCCTTCTTTCTAAAGGAAGAGTCCTAGGGGGTTATTCACTAAGGTGTGATTTCGACTGTCTAATTGTCAAACAATAGATACCCATAGCAAATCCGCAACAATTTCCCCATTGTAAAGACACGACTGCAACAGTAACAGCCTATTGTTACTGACTTTATCTGGCAAATTTACACCTATATGCAACAATTTGGACTTTAGTGAATAACCCCCCCCCCCCAGTTGTCTCAAAAAGCATGCAAAATATCCATTTCAGTTTACCAATAAAGAAGAAACTATTGTGCATTTTTGTTTTTAATTAACTAACAATACTGTTTACAAATAAAACAGCTGGAGGTTAAGGTACACAAACGAATCTGCATCATGGGGTTGTGGGTATGCACGCATAAACTCTGTGCTTCATAGAAGGGAACTCTGTGTAGAATCAAAGCCGTATCAACACTAATACTATTTGAAAGGAAACAATAAAATCAGACTAGTGGATTTTAAATTATTATTACTTTGCCTTTTTTCTGCTGAAGACACAGCCAATCCTCTGCCCTTAAAATCATTGCTTAATTGATAGCTTGATTCCACCCTGGTCATGATATGCATGTTCTCCCTCTGTGAACTTATTTGGTTTCTTCCCTCAATGCAAAAACATACTAGGGTCATTGAAGCTTGACTAAATTAGCCCTAGTCTGTGTACATGTGTGTGATTTGTATAGGAAAACCTGATTGCAAACTCCACAAGGGTAGAGTATTTGTGGTGTGATTCCCACAAATTAACGTTCAGATGTTTATTTACAATGAACTCTATTCCCTTTTCCTTTTCCCCACACTCCAGCAGAGACTTGCCCAACAGTAGCAAATCTTGCATCAACCTCAGTTCCTTCCAATTTGTCATCCAAAGAATGTTTGTAATCACCATTAATAAGTGTAATTTGAAATTATTATCCCTTATGTGATTTCTAATTAATGATTGTTGCTTAAACATTAGCTAAAGTCATTATAAATATCACAGTGTCATTTGGAACATATACAATACCAGATCAATCACTGGAAATGATAACTACTTAGTTACATAGTGGCGTATACATATTTCTGCTCATCAATTCCGTGGGTGCTTTGATATAAATGGGGACATATGCAACTTCCACCTCCCCTTTTTTTTTTTTTTTTTTTTAAGGATTTATTTGATTTTGAAGCAGTGTAGCCTTTTCTCCTGAAACTGGATAACTGGAATGTTACTCAGCGAAATATTTTTTGGGTTTCTTCTTGGTGGAAAAATACTAGACTGAGTATAAACTGTGTCTGGAGGACCTGTCATGTTTTGAGGAAATAAGAATAAAGCGTAACTGGCATTAGGTAATCTACAGATTACGTACAATCGGGGTTTAAGTTGTTAGAATTTAGGTCAGGTTAAAAAAAAAATGCTACTGCACTTGTTTTTTGGGTGAAATAGACAGGAACCTGAAGAGAGCACAATGGTGTCAAGAGAAGATGGTTTTGGCATCACAGAAGAGATCAAGGGCAGTGCTGGAGCCTAACACTGGTATCTGTAATTAGCAACCCACTTTATAATCACCCCTAGAGAAGATCAGAGTTCTCCTTTAAATTGACGCTTACATGCACTTACCAATATCTACTATTCTTTATGCATAAAGTGCACCTGTCACCTCAAAACTAATACTAATTTAGGTTCTACTAATGAAATAAATGTTTTGTGAATGTTTTGTTGAGTGATGATTGACATTATAGCTCATCCAATCAGATCGTGACTTAAGAGATCTGATTGGAGGAGCTATAATGTCAATCCTCATTTGGCCCTGCCCACCCGACTTGGGAAAGAAAAGTCAGGCTGACAGGGAAGATGAAAGAAATGCTGTATAAAGTTACATTTTTTAAAAAAAACAAAACATATATATTTACAAAAACCTTTTATTTCATTTGTGCAACCTAAATTAGCATTAATTTTGAGGTGACAGGTGCACTTTAAGAAAAAGACGATAGACACTGCTGTAGGAAATACAGTATATAAAAAATACTGTTATGACTGTTTTTCCATAATTAAAATCAGTCAAGCAGCAATCCTCTAATAAGGTGAAATAGAAGAAGTGCTCAAAATGCACTTAAAATATAATATAATTCACTAAATGACAAAAACACATTCACAGTTGTACAAGGATAAGGGTGCAATGATAGAAATGCTTGGAAAATGTGCGCCTCAAAAACGTTGTTGCCATCAACATAACACCACAAGCCAGAGGGAATCTGGAGGGAAGCTGTGTTTTCTGTCTCATATTTATCAACAAGGGATTTACACATCTGATGTGACATCTGATATGATTTACATACTCTGCACGTTGAATTATTTTATTGCATCTTTCTGCTATCAATATGGTTTCCTGTCGTTTATGGATCCTCATATGTGAATAAGCTAAAGCACAAGTTTGAACAGTGTTTCTGGTGAGCCTCCACTTCTATAGGGATTTGTGTCCTATGTACCTTAAGCACTATTGGGTGTTTAACATAACTCTTTCTATTTCTGCTCACACATCCATGTTGTGAATCAGTTACTTTTTGGTCTTTCTATTTTTTGCATCCACTGGTCACTGGCACTATTGCCATTTTTTTGTAACAGAAATGCAACGAGCACAGAAAATATATAGGGAATAATAATCGGAAATCTTTTTGCCTATATAGTATAGGTGGTGCAACACTGGAGAGTAAATAGATAAATAGAAAAAGCAAAAAGACTCTCCAATTAGGTGTGCACACAAAAAACAATATTTTATGAATCTTACAAAAACACACTAACAAATATGGTAAATAATTATACCAAAAAGGCCAGAAAAGCCTAATGTTAAAAACCATTAAAATCAAATTAAAAACAGAGAGAAATGTTGGCAGCTTTGAGAGATAGTGGCAAAGTATACATTGAATGGGGCGAAACGCGTCCGGTCCCATGGCAGCTTAGATTCATATCAATGCATACCAGCGGTCTCCTCTGAACACCGATTAAATAATCCTTTTGCCTCCCACTGGACATGGTGAAATTTCTTGGAGCCTGACTGCCCTCATGACTGACTTAGTGGATGGTACAGTGATAGTTACATATGTATACTTTGGGCCAGTGCTTTTTTTGTAAAAAAATATTTGCCGGTACTGCTCCTAACGCAGCACTAACACAACCAGCCACTGTCTGTCTGAATGACCTGATCAATCATCAGATTTTCCGGTACGCCGTACCAGCCCGTACCACCACACAAAAAGCACTGCTTTGGGCAATAAGTTATAAACAGCTATATATCTTTATACACTATGTACATGATTTACTAACTTATTTATATTAAATTTATTGTCATTTTCTGCCCATTACTACATTTACTTTGCCACTATCTCTCAAAGCTGCCAACATTTCTCTCTGTATTTAGTTTGTTTTTAATGGTTTTTAATATCACAATAGGCTTTACTGGCCTTTTTGGTATGATTATTTACCATATTTGTTAGTTTGTTTTTGGAAGATTAATAAAATATTGTTTTTTTTGTGTGCACACCTAATTGGAGAGTCTTTTTGCTTTTTCTATTTATCCAATTGCCATTTTTTTGTGCGCTTCCCTACAGATTCTCTTTAGCATTCTCTAATAATGTGGATAAATTGTCTGAAATTTTTTTTTCAAATCTAATTTACCTTAATCCAATACCAGTGAATGTAGGGAATTGTATGTAGCACATGAAATATGAATTAGTTATGCATTTTCTAACATAGGGTTCAGGGCATTGTAAGCAAGTTAATAATCTGCACCTGTGCACTATCCGCGGTTAAGCGCAAGGTAGGAAACAAAGTTAACATTGTACGAAACAATCAGTGAACTGGAACAGCTCTCTAAATCTTCAGCAACATTCCCTGCACAAACATCTGACCGCTCCTTTTAGCTAGTCTTTAAACTCCACAAATGCAAATATTTACACACAAAGTAGCAGTCATATTATATAATGGTCTCGTAAACCTCACATAAAAGGAATATTTTTTTTTTTCTTTTGTAGAGAAATGGTGGGTGGGTGTGATGGTGGGAAAAGAAAAATGTATTGAATCTGAGGTCATAAAGGAATTTTCCTAGAAAGAGCTTTGAGTGTAGCCAATGATGGAATAACATCACATTCTAAAATATACCAAGCCGAGCATTTATTTAGGGAACACTATTTATTTATATTGGCGCTTAACCTTGATTATCTGCCTTGTACAAAATGGACTAATGTAACCATGATTTATTAAAGGGAAAAAAAATTATAATGGTTCATAGACCTTCATATCGGTTGCTAGAATACATTTTTATTTTTACATATTTAGTAGGAACGCACTGAATGATGTAGGATTTAATTGGGCATTTTACAAGATTTTTGTTGGATTTTTTTCAGTCCATCATTATAAAAGGATTTAGATGAACCAATCGCATCCAAACCTTTTGCTTGAAAATAGACATCGTTAATAACTGTGATATTTTAATAGCAAAATTAGCACTAAGTTAGTTTTTCTTCTTGTAAATGTTTCAGTATTCTCCTTTTATTCAAAAAATATGGGTTTGGTGTTTCTTGAATTAGTTGATAGTATCATCTTAAAATCTCTCCTTTAGTATTTATTCATTTATATAGCGCGGATATATTACACATCTCATTAAAGAGATTCATCATGAACTTCAGTCCCTACCCTGTGGAGCTTACAATCTAATTTCCCTTTTCAATTACACACACAGTTGACCTGTAGTATGTTTTTTGGATTGTGGAAGGAAACTTGAGTCCCTGGAGGAAACCCACTCAAGAATATGGAGAACATACAAACTCGATGCAGATGAAGTCCAGGATGGGATTGAACACAGAAACTGCAAGGCAGCAGTGCTAACCACCGAGCCACCTCACTGCCCATTTGAAAATAATCTGTTTTCTTAAAAAATACTAAACCGCATAGCCCTCACTTGTTAACGAACGTATACAGTTATTATCGAATTAGGACTTCAAGATCATCAGTCTGCATTGATGAAAACAATGGAGTTCCGTAAGATAGCAACATCAAATAACAAACAGGTGTTGTTTGGAAAGTTACTAGAGACCTTCTTGAAGTAACCTTCCCTTATACTAGTTCAGGATGGATTTGGGTTATGTTAAAATGTTAAAGAAAAAATAATTATATTTTTTTTGTTACATTTTTTTTTTCATCTTTGATTTCAGGTTAAAAAGATGGGGGAATATTTTAAGCATCACCTTTTGCAGTCCAGGCACAGAGGGGCATTTGAACTGGCTTATGTTGGATTTGCCAAGCTAACAGAAATGTTGATCGGGTAAGAGTTTATCTTTATTTTCTACTTGTTAATGAATTATTGCTTATTAGGGCAGTATCCTCTTGCTATATCTAATAATCTGGTGAACCTGAAGCAATCTTGTGTTTGGTAAGTGTTTTATTCTGCTTTTTTTTACACTATACAATTGTCAAAAATCTTTTTCCTGTCTTTTTAATGTTCTACTTATGTCAGAGGAAGGAGCACTGCATATTAACTAGGAGCGTCAATTTAACTGAGATAGATTTGACGGATTATGTCTCCTTGAATCTGTGTGTGGTTATAGACATGATGCAGTTGTGTACCAATAATTAAAGGGAAACTAAATGCTTACTGGACTAGGGGTAATTCTGTTTTCTTCCCTCCAATGCTGTGCTCCTACGCAGATATGCTTAGTGCATATCTCATTTTCCTGTGTCATATTCGGAGTTCAAAACATTTCCCAGTTACCAGTGCAGAGCTCAGAGAATTAAATAGATGGTTGCAACAGAAAGCATGTGGCTTGCAAGGTTATATTTTTCCTACTGCCACTCTGGTCTGTAGCAATGGAGAGTCAAGGGCAACAGCTAAAGCAGCCTGCACTGAAGCCTGCTCATCAAAGATATCCCCAGAAGGTCTTCAGTTCCCCTCAAACACCCACAACATGCATCATATGCTTTGCAAAACACAGTGTGGTCCAGATGCTCTGCAGTATCCCTGCAAATGAATTGTCTGTTGATCACTTGCAGGTGTAGTAAATATTCTAGTTAGGGCAGTTGGACTTTATATATTATCAAATTTTTGCATGGAAAACGTTAACTCACATTTAATTCAATTGAAAAAAAGTATTTGGTGCATATTTATTAAGAGTGCTGTAGAGCTCGTTTTAATTGATTAGCATATTGTATGAAGTGGGTTGCCCAAAATATTTATATAATCTTTGATCATTACTCGGTCTAGCCAGCCAACCCAAGCCAAGAAGTAAATTCATATAGGTCTCCTGTAATTTTTTTTTTCATTTAGAATTATTTATTCCTCACCACACCTATTGCTGGACTTCAAGCCCCAGCATCCCCTCTGCAGCCAGTTTGTAGCCTGTCAGTGTGGAAATCTTGCAGAAACATAAAGATAATTGTAAAGAGGAATCTGCAGTGAAGTTTTTAATCCAGCAAAGAATTCCGATCTTATCCTTTTTTTTAAATTTTGAAGAGAGATTACATCTTTAGAGTGTCAGGTTTCATATATGTTTACTATGCAACCTTACCGCCTAATCACATTCCATATCACCGCCTTGTCTGCAGGAAAAGAGTTGTGTTACTTTAATTGGTAATAATGACAAGGAGTAACAGGAGAAACACTCCGGAATCATTAAACCTTCATTAAAGAGGAAATTTTTTTTTTTTTTTTTTTTGTGGATTTTGATGAACTCTGTGTGCAGACAACATGCTAAATATGACACTGTATCAATGGGTACCTGCAGCACTAATAAAACAATATTAAGTCAGAACTCAACCTTCCCTTAATGAAATAAACTTTATTTATTCTGCCCTGGGGAATGTTGAAAAGGGAATTTGAATTATGATGCAGTAGAAAGTTGAAACACATTTTCATGCTGCCGGTGCTGGTTCCAGCTGTATAAAATCATTTCTCAGAAGTCGCGGGTTATCCAGAAAAAAACAAAAAGAACCGGCTAATGTTGCAGTTTCCAAACAGGAAACAGAAGCATTATTTTTTGGAATTGGGTGTAGTAGTACACTCAGCTTGACCAAAGGGAGACTGGTAGACTCAGTATAATGTCTTTGATGATGGTTCAGTAGTCCTGTAATGGCTTCTGTATTTATTTTATTTTCATGTCGCTCGTACATAGATTTGAAGCACTAATCTGAAACTGTTTTTTTAAAGAAAAACTAATGATTGTTCTCATTATGGCATATTGTTAATTGTGGAGGGTAATTATACTTGCCAATCACCTCCATCGCCAGCTCCTGCTTTAACATTTCATCAATCTTCTTTTCCGTCACTTGTGATCCTCTTCACTTCTTGTTTCCTTTTAAACATGGCTGATTTTTATGATGTTTGAAGAAGAGGTGTGAAGCTGAAAAGCACTATTGGACCTCTTCATTTCTTATGAAGGACTTCTTACAAATATCCATAAAAGGGGAAACCTTGGCAAAAATGTAAATAAAATGTGACCTGCCAAAAAAACATAGGGAGGGAGATAGGGAGCAACACAATATAGGAAAAGGTGGGCTTTAGGCAGCTAAGGATGGGAGATAGGGGGAT
>WMED01010228.1:0-15876 GCA_019650415.1 Pipa parva | reverse complement strand
CAACCCTCTATTTCCCCATACTGTGCTGCCCCAACCCTCTATTTCCCCATACTGTGCCATTAGCTCTAGAGCAGAGGAGAGCTTATGGGATGAACTATAATTTAGTCCAAGCCAAGGTAGTCAGGATTAGAAAATTTGCGTGGGGGAAATTGTTAAAGTTCTGCTGGAAAAGTCCAAATTGGCTTTGATGGAAACTCAATTTACTTAGAGTGGTCTAGCCAAAGATTAGCGTACCTATTATTATATCAGAAAAGGCTATAGAAGAATGGGTCATTTTTAAATGGTTTTGAGCTAATTCCCCAGTACAGCAAATAATGCAAATATAGAGAAATAAAGTTATTCTCTACATTTAGTAACCTTGTATGTCACGCAGGTAATGTCTTTCAAAATAAAAGGGGTAATTAATTTACACATTTAAATAATACATGAGATTTAGGGGGAAGTTTATAAAGGTCATTTCGACCTGTTTGATCCGTTTTTATTAGTTTCACGACGTCATTCCTGTTACTCTTCATTTCAGCTGATTTAAAAAAAGATCAATATCATTAAATATTGATCTGCCAAAACCAATACATTTTGTAGTGTTCTCAGTGGTGTTCCTGCCCCGTTTCAGATCATTACCGATATCAGCAAACTTTTACACATGAAAACACATCAGAGTGTGGCAGAATGACTCAATAGGGATTAATTGTCTCCAGCCTTAATCTGGCGAACGTTGTTTGTTGCCTGTCACCAATCTTTTTCGATGGGAAAAATGATCTGACTTAGTAAAAGTTTCAGGACTCTCTCCATAGGGCATCATTCAAGCATGTAACAGGTTAGTAAGATGAAAGTCCACAGTACTCTAAAGTCTGGTAACCAGAAGTGCTTCCCAAACCTGTTAATACACATAAAAATATGGGGCCTTCTCTAAGTGTATGGCCCATCAAGCCACCCCAGAATGAATGCAGACTGTAGACTGTGCCCATCATGTTGTTGGACAGTGTGTTTATGTATCAGCTTATTGTTAAAATGTTCTTGTAAGTTTGTCCACAATAATGAATATTTCAAGCTTTTTTAGTAATGCTGAAGATGTAAGTTTACATGACCTTTATCCCATCCTTTGAATTTGGCTAACATTCTGACTGTTCTTGTATATGATGCTATTTTCATGTGTATAAAAAGGTTTTGTTTCAGGTTAGTATTGGTCCTCCCCTAGCATTATCATGTTGTGTAAATAGGCCAAAGAAAACGTACAAATTTTTGTGTTTTTCTTTTTACAGAGAGTCGAATGATTTTGGACGCATTTGCACAGCAATGTAGCCGAGTTCTAAACCTTTTAAACTGTGGAGGAAAACTGCTGGACTCCAAACAGCCACAACCCTTGGTGTCTTGCATAAAACAAGAGAACAACAGCTACAATGAAAGACCTGATCAGTGTCAGCTTAGTAAATCATATCATTACCAACCTGTAGACAAACAAGATGTAGAAATGCAGTATGTACAAAAAAAACAGCAGACCTCAGCTTTCTTGAGGGTGTTCACAGATTCACTTCAAAACTACCTTCTGGCTGGCAACTTTCCTGCTAGGAATACCTCATCCACAAATGACTATGGACATTTAACTGATATGGATGGTCTTTCATCTTCACCAGTGCATACAATGGGTGGATGGACATCCCCTGCCACATCTGAATCACATGGTCATCCATCTTCCTCCACTCTTCCAGAAGAGGAAGATGATGAAGAAGAAGAAGGTTACTGTCCTAGGTGTCAAGAGTTGGAACAGGAAGTGATCTCCCTGCAACAGGAAAATGAGGAACTTAGAAGAAAATTAGAAAGCATACCAGGTATATTTTTTTTAAAAATATTCCAAGGTCAGTGTTGCCCAGACTTTTACTCTCGATTTCGAGATGAAGTAATCGTCTGTTTTTTTAAGATTAAAAGATGTAAAATAAACACAGACACTTTTTTTTTATCTCAAGGCAGCTATATGGTTTACTCGGAGTGACTCATTTCTATGATTTTATTTTGAATAATGCAGACAGGTAGTTGTATTTAGAGTGAAAGACAGCTAGTGCAAAAAACCCATTATCTCACTATCTCACTGTACCTCAATTTATCCTTCACCTTAAGGTTCAACTAACTTTTCCTGTTCTAAATGTTATATCATCTACATTTAGTTTTCCCTTATGGTAAAAGTTAGTATTTAACAACTGCACTTTACTGAATGCCTACACATTTACTCATTGCTTTTCCCCTTTCCACTGGTAATTTAAATTCCCTTAATGTACCTCTCAAATGCACAAAAATCCAGAGGGTTAATTAGTATTTCAAATGTATATTGGAAGGCTGCTTTGCCTAGGGCTAGTAAGTACCACTGTAATATGTATTGGACAAGTGGCTACTTGAGTGTTTTTTTGCGGAACCATGGACTAAAATCTGGCTTGCAGCCATTGTTCTATATAATGTGTCAAGAGCCAGGAGCAACTGTTTCTCTGTATAATGTGTTATAGACCAATACCACTGCTCCTTTATTATTTTAATTGGTCTCTAGAAAGTATGATATTTAACTTTGTCTTTCTGGGACTCTTTATGATTATGAAATTTGGTGGGATTTGTTTAACAGACACAATATGGCTGCTATCAGTAAAAATAAAAACAGCCAAAAAATAATCACAAAAATTACCTTAACCATGTAAAATCACAGGGCCAACTGCTTCCAAAATATCTAAAAAAACAAATGAGGAAAAGTAAAAAAGCCTTGTGCAAAGCTCAGGTTTTAGCATAAATCTTTATCATATTTCTTCAAAAGTTTCTCATTAATATTGAGAGGTATGGTTTCAAATGATGCAGAACTACAATTCCCAGGGTGCATTACATTAGTAGAGAGAAATTATGTTATGGATTCAAAATGGCTGTTCATGCAACTCTTCTTAAATTTGTGATGTAAACAACATTTTTGTTTGTAACTGAAAGTGCTACTCAAAAAAAAAACCAAAACGCTATAAGAATTAGAAGTCAAATAGTTTTTTTTTCCATGCCATCCTTGAAGAAGAGACCTAAGTAGTCTGGAAAGCTTGCATTTACCATCTCTATTCTGTTAGCCAATAAAAGGTATCACCCATACTCTATGGTGGCTAACACGGTGCTATACCCTCCTATCTCCACTGCATTTTACATTGATTTCAATGGAGTCTCTTTTCAATTGCAAAAATTATGGGACTTAGAAAAATTTGGGCAACCATCTCCCATAGAGATTAATAGGTTCCGCCACCCTCAATCTGGCAAAAATTTTTGTGGCGACAAAATTTGGCTTAATAAATAATGTTTTTCTCACCACGACTCTTCAACACAACTTTTACCTGTGACTTTTTTTCAATGAAACTTTCGGCAGTGACTTTTTTTTATAGACTTTTTATAAATATCCCCCCAAAGTATATTACGTTACTTGCTTCAAGGTTATGTAAATGTTTGTATATGTTTTTATTGAATAAGTGACTCCGCTATCAAACAGAGAGACATTAAGTTTCAGAATGACTATATTCTGACACATGTACATGCTTTATTTCATTGTACAATGCTATTAAACTGGATGTATAATTTCTGTCTTTTGCAGTGCCCTGCCAGACAGTGTTAGATTATATGAAGACTGTGCTTCAGCACCACAACCAGCTTGTGATACCACAGCCCATTGATCAACCAACTGAGGTAATGTACTACACGGGCATGGAAGATAAATATGAATATCAATTTAACCAGCTCTCAATTACATTGCCAGAGGGAGACAAATAGTAAGTGGGTTATTGACAAAAGTGAGAATTTGACTGTTGAAGTGAATTCTCATCACTTACAGCCTAATTCACCATTATGCGAAGTGAGCTGCGAAGCCTTCGGCTCATTTCGCACATGGTGTTACGTGCCCGCTGATGTCCTGCACGTAGACATCAGCGGGTGCATAATACCATTTGTGAAGTGAGCCAAAGGCTTCGCAGCTCACTTTGCACAGTGGTGAATTAGGCTGTTATTTTGATTACGCCCTGATTCTCTACTCCTTATTGACTAAGCAGCAGATTCCCATAATAAAGCCATGATAATTTTCCCATAGTGAAGTTTTGGCCATGACGGTAGCCATCTATTGGGTAGTGTGCGACTGTCATCCTGCGAATTCGCCACATGGCAGAGTTTGTTGAATACACAAATATATGGAAGTGACAAATTCACACCTTAACACAACCATTTGGACTATAGTCAATAACCCCCATAAATGTAGTCTTCTGTGAAAGATAAATGTTATGTTTTTCCCCTAGATGAAATGATAAAGCTTATGCTGGTATGGAGTTCTGTATAAAATAAAAGGATTCATGTAGGAGAAAATCAGGACAAATGTGCATTAAATGGCCATTATTGTTTATTTAAATATTGTAGAACACTGCTGTGCAAGCTTTATTCTGACCAATTGACATTTAGATTCTTTTTGATTGATAACAGGCTTTCAGACTAATATTCAATTTATAGATTGACAATGAAAAATCAATGTTATACCTTATGCTCATCCAAATCTCTTGGAAGGCCTGAGACAACCATGGTTAATCACTGGCATTTTCAGCTTGCTGTAACTTCCCAGCTGGGGTTGGGATACAGTGAATTGTAGTCCAGAAATAGAATGCCACATTGCTGGCTTGAGATAATACAAATGTGTTAGCCCATCAATATTAATTTTGCTGGCTCCTTTTGCTTTGTCTCCATTCCTTTGATAGCAATATGTAATGGCTGGGCTGGTGCGTATTTATATTTTTCTCAATTCCCCTCAGTCCTAAGCTGAAAGCAGAGCAGTTTGGAGCAAACTCCTATGGCTTTCAGTGACGGTGTCTTGATAAATTCATTGAAGTTCAAATAATCTCTTTTAGCGTATTTCTAATGCTAATGGCACATTTCCCAAACTCCCAGTAGCCCGTTGCATGAATGCTAATTTTTTTTTGAGTAGACCTTTTTCTCTTCATCTTGAATTTACTCCAAGAAGATTTAAGGGGTTATTGGCTAAAGTCAGAATTGTTGCGTAAAGGTGTGAATTCACCAGCTAAAGATGGTCGCAATAGACCTCTACTGTCGCAGTCGCATATTTCTAATGGGAATATTGTCACATTCACAGCTTTAAAATTGTTGCGGTTGTGACTTTACAATGGGAAATTTGTTGCGGATTTGCAACGGGAACTGAGAATTCGACAGTTAAATTCTCACTCTAGTCAATAACCCCCTTTGTAAGCTGGTTCCTGCTGTCCAGTACCCTAAATTCATACACAGTACATTCCAACCTATTCAACAAGGGTCATTAATCTCTTTTTATTTTATTATTATTTATTCTTTCTTATATAGCGCTACTATTTTACGTAGCGCTTTACAGAGATTCATCATTCACTTCAGTCCCTGCCCCATAGAGCTTACAATCTAGTTTCCCTAATTTGTCACACACAGATGTATGTTTTTGGGAGAAAACCCACGCAAGTGCGCGGAGAGCATACAAACTCCATGATGAAGTTCAGGGTGGACTTGAACCCAGAGCCTCAGGGCTGCAAGGCAGCAGTGCTAACTACCCTATATATAAATATATTAATATTTAAATATTTATATATTTAAAGGGCAACAAAATTCCTACAAATAAACTTTGCCCATTTTGCATTTCCTAAAGCTAAAACAGCCCTATGAAACTAAACTTTTTATTATACCTTTTTCCCCTGTCAAATATATTTTGTTAGTCATGGAGGCCTCATTACTGTGTAGCATAAGATTAGGAAGAATATATTATTATAAGCCTGTACAGGTGGTGCACAGGGGTGAAATTTATTTAGGGTAATAAGGCTACAAAATATCCAGCTACATACAGCCATCAATTACTGTACTTCTGGGACTTCAGATGTCCTTTAATGAACATATTCTATAAAAAAAAAAAATGAATGAGGGTAAAAATTATATACAAATACGAAAAGTACATGTTGTGTTAAGCTTCAGCAATAAAAATGGAAAAATCAGGAAAAACTGCAATAAATAAAATGCTGAAAATAGAAAAGTCAGAAAACATTGTAATAAAAAAAAATGATTTGCATTTCAAAAACAGCTATAGCACAGAAATCACCAACAGTAACATAGCCAAGAGGATGCAGTGAAACTTGTAACTCCCAACTCACTTCTGCATAAGCAAAAATAAGCAACGAATATCGAAAACATTGTCAGAATTCCATAAGCATTGTAAATCCATAACATATCAATTGTACTACCGTAAGTTCTCTAGAGTTGGTTCTAAGTATACATAAATATGGAATGCAGAACATAGCATAGCTGAGTGTTTCAGTTCCTGAAGGTAAAACACCAAGGGAAATAGCTAAATTCTATATATATATATATATACCGTATGTGTGTGCGCATTTGCTTTTAAACCATTTTTATGAGGTTGGAGCAATGATGGCATAAATCAGATATAACAGTGGCACGCTGCTCAAGTTCAATATTTGCTGTTTGACATTATTTTATTCCGTGTATTATGCAATATATTAGCAGTTTGCTGCAATGAAAATTGCTGCAGGGGTTATTCATCAACATAGCATATAAGACACCTCTGACAGCTTTATTTCAAACTGTAAATACAGAATTTGGAGCTAGGTTGAAGCTATGTGCTAATAGCTGAAAAATTTTCATTAGTTAAAATTCTAACATTCTTAGTGCTGATACATTATGCAGGACTGATATAGAACCTTTAACTGCACTATGTGTGACCAAACAGAAACAAGGTAGTACTACTGCTTAAACTGCTAGTGAGTGAGTAGGCTCAATAAGCCTGTATCCTGTGTACCATATAACTAGTCTGCCTACTATGGTATGTCTTTAAGATGTTTAAGATATGACTTAAGATACAAAAAATATAATTGCATATTTGGTTTCAATGAACTTTTCCTTGTTCTAGTTGCACCTCCTTATAGTTTGTCCTTACAGAAATGTATACCTTGAAGGTTGATCTGGGAGAAAAATGCATTCTTACATTCAATATACACTGAAAATTGAATTTTGCAATAAAGTTAATCTAAGTATAGGTTAATTGATTAGGTCATTGTCCCAAGACCCCAGAATTCTACAAGCCAACCATCTTTAATGAGTTGCATTCAATTTCAGCAGAACATTTTCTGCATCTTAATTTGGTATATGGACAGGTAAAGTTATCCTAACACAATTAGGGCTTAATTCAGCAAAGAGCGAACTTGCCCCCCAATCCTTTGCATCAGTACGCAGAGACTGTTACGCATTCACTGAGTCCTGCACGCGGACATCAGCGAACGCTTTAAAGGGATTCCAGGCTCGCCGAGGCTCGACTCGAGACGCCTCGTGAGACTGGAATCCCTTTAACAGTCTCTGCGTACTGATGCGATGTCACCCCGCAGGAACCCTTATAAGAAGGGTCCCTTCAGGTGCTTCCGGGTGTCGGCGCGGTTCTCGACCCCAGTGGGATGGCCTCGCGACCCCCGCCGGGGTCGTGACCCACAAGTTGAGAACTGCTGGTATAAAGGCATCTCAGTAGAATATGATCTATGTGTATGCGTTCCTGTTACTGAGTCTTCTGATGTTAGATTTTAATCTGCATATTTCTATCTTCACTGGAGACTGTAGAGCTGAAATGTTACTTACTTCACTAAAAGTAAAAACAAGCAGATTGAGTAGTGCACATATATAAATATATTAGGGGTCAGTACAGAGATCTCTCCCACAATCTATTTATACCAAAAACCGTAAGTATAACAAGGGTCAACATCTATGTTTAGAGGTAAGAAAGTTTCTGCATCAACATAGAAGGGGATTTTTTACTGTAAGAACAGTGAGGTTATGGAACTCTCTGCCTGAACAAGTTGTCTTGGTTGATTCTATTACAGAGTTCAAAACTGGTTTTGATGCTTTCCTTCAGTGTAAGAATATTACAAGTTATGGGTAATAGATAACTGAAGGTGGGATCTTGATCCAGGGAATTTATTCTGATTGCCTTATTTGGAGTCGAGAAGGAATTTTTCCCTATTATGAGGATAATTGGCTCTTGCCTCATGGGTTTTTTTGCCTTTCTCTGGACCAACATTGCATGAAAGTGGGCTGAACTGGATGGACTTGTCTCTTTTTTCAGCCTTATATACTATGTTACATCATTATCCGCTCAGATTATTATAATTACCAGATCAGCTAAAAAATTGGGGACACTATAGGAGTACTAAAGGCTTGTTTATTCTAGCAGTGATTTTTTACAGGGAGTGGGGAAATAACTTACCAGTAGATAAGGCTCCAGCCCTCCCTCCTGCTCTGTATAAATTGGCGGTTTCTTCCGCTCTTGACAAGTGCTACGATCCTCTTCATTTCCTGTTCCTGTATATATCGATGAATAGAGAAATAGGAACAGGAAGTGAAGAGTGTTGCAGCACTTGTCAAGAGCCGAAAAAATCTGCAAGTTATACAGGTGAGGAGGCAGTGCTGAAGCATAAATCCCTTACCCATAAGTATTTCCTCCCTTAAGAATCACCCCTAGAATGAATGAGATATTAGTACTCCTTTAATGAAAATGCTTTTAACAGGGCACCACTGAGTGAGTTTAAATAATTGCAAGATAAATGAAATTAACAGACAAAATGGATTTTGGAAAGCAGTATATACTAATACAATAGGGATAGACAGCTGCAGTTAATGGGAACATGACAGGCAAACGAAGCCTTACTTCTAAGGCAGACAGAAATATAAGAAAAGGCAGATGGAGCTGAAGTTTTTACAATATGATGTACATATTTTTTTTCTGGTTTTATTATTTTGAGGCATATATTTCTTGTTGAGCCATTAGAACATTTATAGAGCATGCTGCAGTACAATTTTTTTTTTATTTTTTTTTTTTTACATTTTTTACATTGAATAAATACTGAGCTCATCTCATTTTGTCTAAAAAGACTTGTTTTGCACATCCCAGACACAAAATAGTCATAATCCATTCCATTGAGCCCCATTTTAAGAGCCGCTTGCAGCTTTTAGTGCTAAATCACATAGGGAATGTGTTCATCAGTGGTAGCAGATCTCCAAACTCTAAAAGATTTATTTTATTGCAGTTCCAGTAAGTTATAATAATACCTGACTTTATCTAGCAGGCGGCTGAACAAGCTGTTTTTTTGCTTCACGGTTGCATTTTCTAAATACATAAATGTATATCACTCAAGCCATTTGGAATTTATATATATTTATTTTGATTATACTATTTCGTTTTATTTACTTCCCTCAACTGGCTCCAGTACCTGTTCGGCACTTGCTTTAAATGCTACTTTGCTGTGTCAGAATGTAAAAGGGGAAATGATGGCTTTTAAGTGAGAATGGAAAATGCAATAGGCAACAAATATCAAATTAACTGTGTCAGCTCTGAACTGTATGTATAATTTTATTTATAAAACTCCACAAATTTACACAGTGCTGTACAATTCAATAATACAAATATAATACAGACATGGGGAAAGTGCATTAAACAATACAAGTATAATAACACAAGGATACTTCACTTTAAGTGCCGGGTTGTGGTTGACACAAGAAGTTGGAGGTCCCTGCCCCATAGAGCTTACAATCTAAATAAGACTTACATATACAGATAGGAGAGTAATAAGAGCTGTAACAATGTGCTTGAAACACTGGTCAATAAATACAAAATACTAATCATAAATAACTAATTAAGGATAAAATAAAATATATACAATAAAATTAGAGATAAAAATCACTGCTAGTGCTCCAAAAGGTAGGACTTCAGTTTGGTATTAAAAGTTCAGAGGGAATGTTCCTGGTGAAGATAAATGGGTATAGAACTCCAGATTTGGGAGCAGAAAGAGAAAAGGGTTTAAGATAAGAAAGGACAGTATTGGTGTGTGGCATGCAAAGCTGTTTGCTTTGGGAGGAGCACAGTTGACTTTGAGAAATGTACGGGCCTACGAGTGAGGAAATGTAGGGAGGGGCAATGGAGTGAAGTGCCTTAAACTGTATTGGGAAGTAAGAGGTATGGTACCAGTGCCAGCGCTGAACTGTAATGGGAAGTGAGTTGTATGGTGCCAGTGTTTGACTGGCCCACAAGACAACAAGGAAATCTCCCAATGGGCCTTCCTGGTGTCTTAAACTGCATTATGGTTCTAACTATATGGAGACAAAAAGAGGTATAATACAAGAAAACTATTAGGACAGAAGAGATGAATGCAGTGACCAGAAGGAAGTCTTCTAAGTTATTAGTGGGCCCCTGATCTCTTGTTTCCTGGTGAGCCCCTGATCTCTTTTTTCCTGGTGAGCCCCTGATCTTTTATTTCCTGGTGAACCCCTGATCTCTTGTTTCCTAGTGAGCCCCTTATCTCTTATTTCCTGGTGGGTCCCTGATCTTTTTTTTCCTGATTTTTTCTCTTATGTCTGGTGGACCCCCTTATCTCTTGTTTTCTGGTGGGTCCCTGATTTCTTATTTCCTGGTCGGCCCCTGATTTTTGTTTCCTGATGAGCGCCTGAACTCTAATTTCCTGGTAGGCCCCTGATCTAATTTTCTGATGGGACCCTGGACTCTTGTTTCTTGGTGGGTCCCTGAACTCTTATTTCCTAGTAGACCCCTAAACTCTTGTTTCCTGGTGGGCCCCTGATGTTTTGTTTCCTGATGGGCCTATGTTCTCTTATTTCATGGTGGGCCCCCAATCTTTTGTTTCCTAATGGGCCCCCGGTCTCCTTTGTCCTGGTGGGCCCCCTATCTCCTGGTGGGCTCCTGAGCTCTTGTTTTGTGATTAGCCCAGCGCTGCAGTCTGATGCCGTATGGTTCTGATCTTTCCTTGCTAAGCTTGGGAGTACATACACTGAATAGCCACTTTACTAGAGACATCCAGCTAGTGACTTTAGGATCTTCCTTTCCTATAAGATTAGCTTCAGGATGTCATGTAAATGCAACAGTGCTGGAATTATTCTGGTCTATGCTGACACAGAAGCTTGATTTAAATGCTGCACATTAGATGGCAGTGCAGACATACTCTGGACATCTTATTCTATTTCATTTTAAAGATACTTTGAAAAGGTTGAGATCTGGGAACTGGGTCAATGACAAAAAGTATTCTTGCTTTAATGTTCCTGGAACCATTATATTACTATATGCTTATGGCATTGAATGTTGTCCTGCTGAAAAAATAAACAGTTGCTTCTTGGTAGACACGGATGTCTAAGGTTTTCAGACATTGATTGACAGGCATTAGGAGATTTAACATTTATCCACGATGTATTTCCCAAACCATCACATTACTTACACTAGCCTTTTCTGTTTTACCTGGCAGGCTATATCTGATTCTATATATATATCTGAGGTAGTTTATCAGAGTCTGAACAGTTGCATAAAGGTCTCAATTTGTGTTCAAATTGCATCTAAGTTATGGATATCTTCACATGCAAATGCGATGGCAGTTTGGCTATTTATCTTGCATCAAGTGTGTATTCACTTTAAGGGGCACTGTTCAGAATTTGCCATTTTGACTTTACCAGCTGAAAGCTGGAAATTAGGGAAGCATTCCATTTTTACTTAAGGCAACTGTACCCTCAAAAGAGAAAGAAAATTAGCAACCTAAGTTATCAATTGTGTTGCATAGAAAGGGATTTATAAATCATTGTAGGCAAATATGGTGACAATAATGGTGGACAAAATGTGACATATAGTATCAACATTGACCTTTCAATGATCAGTCATGCCCATTGAAAACATGTCATTAATATAAAAAAGATAGATTGTCTCCTTTAAACAGATCCATGGGAATATGACGTCACTATACAAAGGCTAATGACTTCACTCCACTACGCATCGAATACCGTTACATGGCATTTACTGCTTTGTTAAGAAAATAGGCTGTTTGTTGAATAAGAAGTGAATTTGTAGTAGAGTACAGTGACACAAATTAACTTTGATAACTTACCTCCCCCCCCCCCTTAGTCTCTAGTCTCACATTAAAAAACACTGTATGGTTTGTATAGTCTGCTACCTTAGCACCTGTGATATTTTCCACTGTATTAAGAACTGTATAAAAACTTTATGTATTCATTTGTACTCATACAGTATTATTGTCATTTAGAGAGATATTGACTTGATGATTCCACTGTGAATTTATAAACCTCTTACTAAATCTCACTACTGAAATAATGCACTTAATCAGATTACAGAATGTTTGAACACTCCCAATTGTATAACCCTGTGGAGAGAATGGGCAGAACCAATGACCCTTCCATTTTAAAAGAGAATATCAACAGTAAATGTATTCCTTTTAATGTGTAAAGACTAGTTTTAATGCAGTTAGTTGTATTTAAAAAAATATTGATTGATCATTGCTCTAGAAATGATTAACTAAAACAGTAGTCATCATTGCACTTACCTTTACTCCAAAGACCCCTGCATTGGTCTGCTTTCTGCCTTTACCCCACAAAGGTCTGTCTCGGCCTGCCTGTTTTCTGTTATTTGGTGTGTACTTCATTGCTCACTGGTCATTGGTATCTTTCTGGCCACAAGACTCCCCATGTGTAACAGGAAACTATTTCAGGATATTTTTATCTTTTAATAATGAGATCTATAAATATCGATCCTTTATCATCACAGACAATGTGACAGTCTTATATAGGTACATCAAAGTTCCCAGAATACCCCACCCAACCTACACAAATCACCAAGTGTCTCCCACAAGAGCGCCACCTAGGTGCACATAAAAACATAATGAAATATCACACACTGGCCTAACACATGAATTTTAAAATGTTCCCTAAATATACAAGACATTTATATTTTGCCCAGCAATTCATCCATTTACTTCACAGAATCACATCAAATGAACCCATTTGGTAAAGACCTCTTGGGACTGCTATGTCTAGGGTTCTGATCTGAAAAATTTCCCTCTGAGCCAAAAGGCAGTGCAAATCCCCCCACCCTGGAAAGAGCATCAACGATAAAGAGTATGTTTCTGAGCACAAACATGTACATTTATTATTGACGTTCCTCATAATTTATATCTACTAAGTTTATTTGCAAATAATAGAGGTTACCGGGTCACTGATAAAATCAGAGGGTATTAAAAAAAACTAATTTTAAGGTTATATAAGGATCATTATTGTTTAAATGGACTCAGTTATCATCCAGTTGCATTATTTATTTCTTCTAATCATCAGGTGATCTGGTAACGAATGTTGATCTTATATCATGGTAAGAAATCTGACCTAACAAAGTTGCTTTTAAGCTTGTGCTAATATGTTCTAAGCAGGGTGTACATTAGGATTTTTTCCCATTTTGTTTTGATGCCTGTGCATCTTTGGTTACATCTTTTAGCTCGGCATGGGTCCCATCAATCATCGTCAGCCATGCACCCCCTCTTGATGTGCAGCAAGCTGCTCTTTCCCTTATCTGTTGCCTGCTACATACAATTAATCTGTTTATAAAAAGGACATCTGAGGATTTGTACTTACAAACCTTTTTTTTTTTCTTCATCCAGGCTCTACTAATATTCATTTCATATTTATTAAATCTTGGGGGATATTTACTAAGACCATTTTATCCATATCAATTAGTTTCTCCCCATTTCCCGGTAAATTTTTATTTCCCTGTACCTTTCAATCTCCCTTATTTTAAAGGATCGATAAAAATGTTTCCCCATGGAAATAATTCATTATCGATAAATATGGACCAACAGTTGACAAGAGAACATTTTGCAGTGTTTTTGACCAAGGGTTCCTTCCATTACAGATCATTAATTATATCCTTTTTTTGATGGCTGTGGCTAAGTGGCAGGACCAACTCCATAGGGAATAAGGAGTTTATAACAGTCTGAGGTGCAATCACTTTTGGGCAGTTGTCTAAAAACAGCTTAGTACAGTGTTTCCCAAACTTTTTTTTTTGTGGCCCGGTTATTTTTGTGCTTATCCTTCGTGATCCTTCACGCATTGTACGCCCTAGTTTTAAGGCGTACAATGCGTGTAGCATCATGAAGAAGCCGGCTCATGAATATTCATGAGCGGCGCTCGTGACCCGGCATTTAACTTTGGTGGCCCGGTACATTGGCATGTGGTACATTGGTACGGTGGCATTTGGGAAACACTGGCTTAGTAAATAGGAGAAAATGGTGGTATTGTTAAAATAGGCTATTTTGCTTGCATTAACTAGTCGAAAAACCTTTTAAATGTCCCTCCTTGTGTTACATCACTAAATGTTCTAATATGATTGCTGAATAGAACAAGCGCAGTAGCAGTTTTACATCAGAAAACTGCTACTGTTCTTGCATTATTTGGTGAAATGCACAGGAACAGGAAGTGAATAGGATTCCAGCACTTGTCAACAGCAGAAGACATTGGCAAGCTGTTCAGAGCAGGGGTAGCGCTATAACATAAAACATAGATCTCTAATTATCTCTCCCTTCCCCCTTAAAAATTCCCCCTGGATTTAACAAGCTTTTACTTTTTGTTTAAATAAAACACTGAATATGGAAAAAATTTCAACATGCAAGTTCCAAATTTGATCAATATAAAATAAATTAAATGTTCAGCAAATGTCTGGGTGCTGAAAACTACACTTCTTTTTAAAGCACAAACATTTTTATTCTGATGCTTGGGGTCCTTTACCTGCTTCACTTATATATGGGGGTTATTCTCTAAAGTCTGAATTGTTGCGTAAAGGTGTGAATTCGCCAGCTAAAGACAGTCGCAGTAGACTGACACTGTTGCAGTCGCATCTTTATAATGAGAATATTGTCACAGTCGCAAATTTACTGTAGAAATATTGTCGCAGCCACAACTTTAAAAATTGTCAGTCATGACTTTACAATGGGGAATTGTCTCAGTCGCTTATTTGCTATGGGAATTCGCTGTTTGAGAATTGAACAGTCGAATTCGAACTTTAGAGAATAACCCCCATAGTACATATGCAAAGAAACATAACACTCAGGGGGGTTATTCACTAAGGTGCGAATTTGACTGTCGAATTCGCAAACAGCGGATTCCAATAGCAAATCCACTACAATTTCCCCATTGTAAAGTCACAACAATTTTTTAATATTAAGATTGCAAAGATTTCCCCATAATAAAGTCGCAACTGCGACAATATTCTCATTATAAAGACGCGACTGCGACAGTAGTTGCCTATTGGGACTGTCTTTATCTGGCGAATTTGCACCTATACACAACAATTCGGACTTAAGTGAATAACCCCCTCAGAATTGTCATTTTATGTTCTCTAGTTAAGGTAAAGAGAGCTGGATGGTGTTTGTATGTTAAACAAATTGATGTAATTAGCCCCAGTACATCTAGATAACTCTGAGATTTTATGGCACAGATAAATTATGAGCATTGAGAATTAAGAAAGATTCCATGTTGACATAGTGACATTTGTGTAATGCTTGGAAATTTGAATTAGTATGCTTTGCGATTAATTATCGTTCTAATTGTTTCTCTTTAATTCTTCTCTTTTATTTATTTCATGTGATGTTCTTTTCTACCCTGCTTAAATGAACATCACATTTTACACCCCATAATGGGAAGCAGCAATAGCAGCTGAAAGCAGAAATGATAGAACATTAATTTGCATTGTTCAGTTGTCACCTGCCATAAAGACAAGTCGTTCGTCACTCACTACTGCTAGACCTCTGACATGTTAATGGGGGAAGAAGAAGGTTATGGGTTATATTTAAATGATGTTCTCAGTCACTGGATCATTGACACGTTGGCTTCTACCTGTTAAAGTGCAAATTATAAATAACTGCTTTTTTCTAAAGGTGTTCATTATACCTCAGTAGATCTTGTTATGGAGAATGCAAATGTAATTTAAAAGTGTCAGCCCTTAGAATGAGCAATTACTTGCTCATTTCAGTGCAC
>WMED01010226.1:0-15877 GCA_019650415.1 Pipa parva | reverse complement strand
TAATAAAATGAGATGCACCTTTTAGTGGATCACCGGATGCTTCATGGCTTCATCTCGCTGCGTAGGTTATAATAGGAGGCGTACGTATATAGAGGGATCCTACTGGTACTGCCGGTCATGTGATGAACGTCACGCGTCATACGTTTGATGACGTCACGGCACAATAAACTTTATTCAGACAATTGTATGTACAGAAGCGCAGGCTGCCGAGATCTCTAAAATAAGCGATAGTGCAGTGATAATTACTCGTATGGGTTCAAAAAGAACTCTACGAGTAAGGGAGCTCCCCATCTGATTACGGTAATGAAATGCTTTTGATCGTTTTTTTTTTTGTGTTTTTTTTTGCTGCAAAACCTAACATGGCTCGTGTATAAGTCGAGAATAAGCTTTTAAATTATTTTTTTTACCAAAATTTCTCGACTTATACACAAGTATATACGGTAAGATGGAGGATTCTGTCCAGTACTAGACCTCAAACTCCTAAACAGATATGTCAGAGTGTCCCATTTTAAAATGGAAACAACCAGGTCAATCATTTCATCAATGAATCAAAGAGAATTTCTAGCATCAAAAATAATGACAATTATGACATCAACACTAAGATTCAAAGGGATACGTATGACCATATCTAGATGACTCGCTCAGAAAGGCTCCTACCTTTCAAGAAGCAACAAATGCAGTAAACACCAGTGTGTCACTGCTGCAACAGTTCAGGTGGATCATAAACTTCTAAAAATTTTCCCTAATCCCAACTCAAACTCTAGTCTTTCTAGGGTTATCATTCAAAACAATAGAATCCTTAGTGTCTCTACCTCAGAACAAGATTAGCCATATCATTCAAATGATATCTCATCTGTACAAAATGCAAAGCTTCTCCATTCATTACTGCATGACAGTAGTTGGTACAATGGTATCAACACTAGAGGCAGTTCCTTATGCTAAGGAGTTGGAGAGGGAGACAATTCTGCTACCACATATCTCTAAACCCACAAGCCAAACAGTCTCTGTTATGGTGGGTGACCGCACAAAAGCTATACAAGGGACGTCCCCTGAGTCTCCTCAGTCGGCATCTAATAACAACAGATGCCTCCCTAAAAGGCTGGGGAGCAGTATATGGAAATCTCACAATACAGGGAACCTGGTCCAATGTAAAAAAGGACCAGTCAAGCAATGTACTAGAATTAAGAGCAGTACGGCTAGCCCTACAGGGCTTTCCAATATTCAGTCCGACAATATCACCATGGTAGCCTATATAAATCAACAAGGAGGGACTCGCAGCACAGCAGCGATGAACGGGGTAGCCTTCATTATGCAATGGGCAGAAAAATGGGTCCTATGCATACCGACAATCCATATTCTAGGTATTCTCAACTGGAAAGTGGACTATCTCAGCAGACACAAGATCCATCCGGAGGAGTTGAAACTCCTTCCTGAGGTGCTACAACAAGTCACGAAAATGGGGGGCACATCAGAAATAGATCTGTTTGTATCCAGATACAGTTTCCTCTGCAGCATACTACAGAGTATGGAAAGCTTATTGGAATTGGTGTAACACACTAAAAATCCCATTCCAAAAATTTGCAATGCCAAGGCTACTACAATTTCTTCAATTAGGCCTCAATAAGGGACTTAGACTATCTTCATTAAAAGTTAAAGTCTCAGCCCTGTCAGTTCTTTTTCAAAAGAAACTAGCACTCATGGACGATGTCCGAACATTTCTGCAAGGGGTAGCGCATATAGTACCAATGTACAAAATGCCAATACCAGCTTGGGACTTCAATCTAGTCTTATCAGCATTACAAGATCTTCTCGATTCGGTATCTAGATTTCTTCTCTTTCTAAAGGTAGTATTCTTAGTTGGAATCTCGTCAACAAGAAGAGTATCAGAAATAGCAGCCTTATCATCTAAAGCTCCTATCATAACCTTCCACTCAGACAAAGTGATATTACAAAAAAAAAAAAAATCCAAAACATCAGGAACTACACTCTCTAGATGTAGTTAGGGCATTAAGGATCTTTCTCCAGAGGACAGCTGATTTCACAAATCAGACTCCTTATTTATTCTCTCAACAGGGCATAGAAAAGGCTTCCAAGCCTCTAAGACAGTGATTGCATGTTGGCTAAAGGGAGCAGCTCCACCCTCATGGATTGCTGCTCATTCAACTCAGGCCGTAGGATCATCCTAGGCAATGCGAAACCAAGCATCAGTGGAACAGTTGTGCAATACAGCAATGTAGACATCACCTTCCACTTTCGTAAAATTTTATAGAGTGGACTTGTTCACGTCTCAACAAGCCACATTTGGGAGGAAGATTCTTCAGGCAGCAGCGACACCATTATAGGATGTTGCATATACCCTAAAGTTATCCTTCTTTACCCTCCCTTCAATTATACCACAGGACTGCTTTAGTATATCCCATGGTCCTGTGTCCCCCAAGAGTCCTAAGAGAAAAGGAGATTTTTACTCACCGATAAATCTTTTTCTCTTTGGATCTCTTGGGGGACACAGGACACCCACCCTTCTTGTGGTGTTTTTAATGTATGATGGTTTGTTCCAGTTTTAATTCAATGCTCTGGTTACACTCTTTGGTAATAAACTGACTTCCTCTGCTCTGTGCATGAGGTAAAGCCCATAGGGGAGGAGTCCAATCGTTTTCACTCTAGTGTCCTGCCTCCAGTGGGAGGGAGCTTTACCCATGGTCCTGTGTCCCCCAAGAGATCCAGAGAGAAAAAGATTTATCGGTGAGTAAAAATCTCCTTTTCCCTGTCAGCCTGGCTTTTTTTTTTTCTTGAGTTAGGTTGGGTGGGGCTAAAAGGATTAATGAGATTAAAGTTCCTTCAAAATCACAATCTAGCAAAGATCTGATTGGAGGAGCTATAATGTTAATCATCCTTTAACCTCACCCAACCCGAATGTGACTTGCAGATTTAATTCTCTTTCCTATTTATCTAATCTATCATAAAAAAGCTTGTTGTCCAGTTTACAAAAACTAGCACAATATTATTAGAAGGGTCACAGAAATGGAGGGGATGTGTCCATGTATATGATGAATGTGAGGTCTGAATACATAGCAAATGCTGAGTTTGCTCAACCAATAAGTTGAAAAGCTAAATTTCTGTGGTGCTGGTTCCCTGGTGCTAGGCTACACTACTGAATCACAAGAAAAAGACAGAAGCATACGTATGTAAAAGTGGTCCTTAGCCTATTTTAATGAATCATAGTGTCCTATAGTATATAGGTTCTCCCTGGGTCTGAGATGGGTATTGTACTAGATATTAAAGCGCATGTTTCTTCATTGGAAAACCATGAAATCTCCCATGTGTATTCTGGTGATTACCCAATAAAGGGTTGCAGCACAGCTGCGTTTGCAAGTTTTCTTCATTTTCATGAATGTGGAATGAATCATAGTGGTCAGTATACAAAAAGCAACATTTTGGTGGATTTGTTTCCCCACCATTCATCAGGCGCAGGCCTGTATACTTGCCATATTTAGTTTTTATGGTATTAAGATGAATACATATATTTGATGTGAGTATTTTTCACTCTCTATCATGGATATTTTCTTTGATGTGACTGTACCTAAAAGGCAACAGATAATGGGCTTGTGAGAGATACAAGTTTGTGCCCTGTTTGTAATACGAATGCCTTTGTCTCCATTGCAGAAAAAATCTAAAAAATCATCAGAGACCCTAACTTTCAAGAGGCCAGAAGGCATGCATCGAGAAGTGTACGCCCTCCTGTACTCTGACAAAAAGTAAGCTGGAGCAAGTTTATAATACTGTTATGCTCTAGTAAAATACTTCTTTCTTAAAGTCCTTCTTTATTGATTTTTCTTTACATTCTGCTTCTATTACTGCCTTTTCTGATAATCCTATTATTTTCTTATTCATTTTCATGTAAGTAATGTTTCATTTTAAGATTCCCAAATTTTCTCTGTTTTTTTCCTATTGTTATATCTCCTATAATTCCCCAGTTTCTATTCCATAGTCTCCATTTCTTTTCACTAGCTTACTGAATGCCAGTGCTCTGGAATCTAATATCTAGAGTTCTCACCAAGTCACCAAGTTTTCTTGAAGATGTTTGACCATGCAAGTGGCTTCCTTAGTTTACCTGGGTCTGAAGAAGCCATTTGAATGATCAGTGAGAGTTCTTTATACAACAAGCCCAGCTGATCTGATTTACTTTGCTGTTGACTGCTCAATGTAATGAAAAACTATTTACACAATGAGAAAAAACAAAACAAAGTAAGAACATACTGATAATAGACATACCACAGTGTAAATGAATGCAAATTATGGAAACAGGAGTAGCACACAAGCAATAATTTATGATTATACAGAACAAATACACACTGCAGCTATACATATACATAAAGAGAAGAATTTTACTGAAATAGTAGGGAAAGTAAAGGGGCAAAACAATAGAACTTATTTTGAATTTTTTTTCTCAAATGTTCCTTTAAGATTCTGATGTAATCTGTACCTTTAGGGGGGAATTTATCAAAAGTCAAAAGGTTTTTTTTTGACGGACTAATGCTGGAAAAACAGTGTTTATTTTATTATGCCGGTATTGCCTATTTAAAAAGGCTGTTTTGCCATATAGAAAATCACTTTTTTATGCATTTTTTTTTACTTTTGAAAAGTTTTTTGATCCTGTAAAAATCAGCAAGAAACTTGATAAATATTATGTAGAGAAAACATGGGAATTACATTGAGTATGATGTTATGTTCCTTCAATTCTGGTTTCAGTTATTTAATAACTAAACAAGTTTTTATTTTTATTCAAAAAATGATTGACGTCTGAGCCTTTATTTCTTAGTTCACTGTATATGAGCCAAGGTTTACAAACGCTTTGTAATATGGATTGCAAACTGTATTGTAAATGTCCTTGTCACAAAGCTGGAAGATCTCCCAAACAGAATACCACAGTTCAGCAATTTATTGTGAGATCAGAAATCTTTCTTTCATATCTGAAATTAATTTACAATAAGAATACTCTAAGTTTCCTGGTATGAAATATGGTGTGGCAGTCTCACATAATAATATCATCTTCCTGTAGGGATGCACCTCCACTGCTTCCAAGTGATACCACACAAGGCTATCGTACAGTAAAGGCAAAACTGGGCTGTAAAAAAGTGCGGCCCTGGAAATGGATGCCATTCACAAATCCAGCCAGAAAAGATGGGGCTATTTTTTACCACTGGCGTCGTGCTTCAGAAGAGGGAAAAGACTACCCGTTTGCCAGGTTCAATAAAGTAGGTAAAGAAGACAATGATAATTATTCTTTATAGCAATAATAATACAGCGAAATATATTTTATGAATAACATGTAGCTAGTTTCTGCTATTAGACATACCTATTAACTGTCCATTTGGGTAATTAGAAACGCCAAGATTCTTCTGGTAAAATATGGGGCAGTAACTTGAGTGGTAGGTAGGAGTAGAAGTAGAATTCTGATGTAAAGCTGCTTCTGTGCTTTCTCAACTTGCCAAAATCAAACTGGAAGCAGGAAGAGAAGAGGAATGCAGTGGTGCACAGAGCAGAAGAGACTGGCTTTGCATTGAGAATAGGAGGCAGTGCTGGAGCTCTTTGTACTATTGAGTTTTAGTACTCATTTAGGCCACTCTTGCCTTAATGGTTCTGCATTGTTTTGCCACATTCTTGCAGTCTTAGGGTGGAATTCAGCATGCAGCAAAGTGAGCTCCGAAGCTTTCTGCTCATTTCGCAAATGGTATTATGAGCAGCATGCAGCATGCGCATTAAAGGGATTCCCGTCTCGGCAAGACCAAAAGAGTTGCCTCGCCGAGACGGGAATCCCTTTAATGCACATGCTGATGTCCGCGCACAGGACATCAGCATGCGCATAATACCATTTGCGAAGTGAGCCGAACGCTTTGGAGCTCACTTCGCTGCATGCTGAATTACCCCCTTAATCTAACATCCAGGGAGACTTTGGTATAAAAAAAAACAAAACATAATAGATATCTCTTCTACAATCTCATCTTGCAAAAAAGCCTTTTGACCTCCTCTTTCAATCACAGGAAAAAACTTAGCTATATATATTATTATTATAATATATAATTATTATTATAGTATTGTACCACTTTTTGTAAATTAGGAATCTAATTATCCTTATTTTGATGTAGTTAATCCTCATTGTAATTTTTTCTAAAAATCTCATATATGACTTTCTGGTTTCCCATTGTTATCAGCTCAATTACAAATATAACTTGGTAATAAATAACATGGAAAAATATTGGGTGGCCTTACTATGTTATAATGCCACGAAAGAATAGCCCCTATGCATTATTAGAAGTACATCATCTGATATCTTTTATGCTTTATTGAGAAAAAGAGTGAAATTGCTTCTGTAATTTCTGGATTCACATAAGAATACTTCTTAAAATAAGGCTTAGAAATGTGCCAAGTTTCATACATAAGTTGAGCTTGTTCAGTAACAGTGATTTTCATGAAAATTAATAAAATGCACTCCACTGTGCAAAATGGTCCAACTCGAATAATACATTAGTATAAATGAACACAGTATGGTAAAAATACAGCTTTGACTGTCAGAATAGTAGCAGATTATCTAAATGTTTCCCATTATACATTTTTATGTTTGCTATTTTTCTTGTAAATGAGTTACGCATATGTCAAATAAATTTAGACCTAAGTATAGAATAAGAACTATAGAGATAAATACAATAAATTAGGACATGATCAGATAAATATGTTATCTGTATGCAAAAACTGTCCAACATCAATGAGCTTTTTTTTTTCTTTAAGAAAATTAAGAATAGATTATATCAGCACTTAGCTGTAAATAAAGTGGGCCAGCTATAGTCCATACAAAGATTAAACACTGAAAACAATGTATGATAGGAGTCTCATATTTATAGTGCTAATAAGCACCCCATTTCTAGAATATATTGAGTACTGTTAACTAATAACAGCTAAACAGCATAGACCTTTTTCATTTTCATAGGATCTAGTCCCTAATTCTGTGGATCTAAAAGATAGAGGTTGGATAGCTTTGCTATAACCTAAATCCAGACATTAGTGAAGTTTATGTATATTTATCAGAACATATGCATAAAATACAGCTAAAATGTGACAGGTCAGGTATTTTTGATGCTCTACTATCCATCCACAAAGAACCCTTTCTTTATAACTAATTATTATCTGTGCTACAGTTCATAACTCTTCAGATTCCTGCTGCAATATGTAGACTGTGTGGGACACGTAGAAATGCTGGCACTGAATATGTATGTGTTTGTCAGCTTATGGGGAGGCTTCTTTTTGCCCTGGGGTGAAGAATTTTGTGCATACAAATAGGTTTTGGTTTTTCAGTAGTGACAAAGGTGAGGTTTGTGTTCATTGTAGGTCAAGACATTTGTAGCAGCGCTGCAAAGATGAGCTTTCTCAGATTGATGAGCTGTGCAATTTAAAACATATTGTGATGAGTAATCATATAACCCCCTATTGATTATTGATACTTTACTGTGCTTTTTTCCCTTCTTGTGTGAGAATATTTTCATCTGTAAAATACTGCAACTGTTGCTGCCTCCTTTTTTTTAGATTTATAAAAATGTACTGTAAAATAGGCCGGACTATCCTTGGTCAACCAGCTGTTGTTGCACCTCTACCCCAGATTCCGTTTGCTGTCAGTAGAATGTAGGATTTTGTATGAAAAATAATTCATAAAACAAAAATTATTGACATGCTCCCTCCTATTAAAAGAAAAAAAAAAGTAAGCATGCACCAAATCTCAGAATCCAAAAAATAAAGAAATACTTGTTTCACAGAAAATAAATTTTCTGAATTTTGACTGTGTTCAGTAATTGTTTTAAATGAGATTTCATATGCACCTTTACTGTGAAGGGGTGACAAATGTATTTCAAATAAAAATAAGAATTGCTAATATACAAGATGATTCTTGTAAATGATTTGTTAAGCTAAAAAGCCTCATAGCCATCATAGAACATAATTTTGTTATTAAGTTAAAGGGTAACTATAGTCAGATTACACCTTTACATATGCAGTACTATACCTCAGTGAGAAGCGTTTCTCCCCAGTAGTTGTTTCATCTGAAGCAGGATGATTGATTAAACAGCTTTTCAAAACTCTTGCACCAGGAAATGTGTGTGTGTGACGTGTGCCGGACAGTTTTCCATGAAAAGATACCCTCCCCCGGACATTTTTGCCTTACTACTTAGCGCATTTGAACAAGTTAGCTTTCCCTCTGTAATTTCCTGCATTCCAACTTAATTTATGCAGTCAAAAGGTCAACACACTGCTTAACTAATAGCAGTCAGGCAGCTTTTTCTTCTTATGTTGCCTAACTTGCAAAAGAAAGGGGAGGGAGAGTGGGGGAGGAAAAAATGTCAGCTCCCTTTAGAAATAATATTGAAACAAATGGCAGGTATAATTTATTCCCTAAATGTTTTTTTTAACTATTTTTGTCAGCAATTGGCTTAGTGTCAAGTAGTTTTATATGTATATGTGCAGTTATATGGACACTATAGTGCCCCTTTAACCATATTTTACATTACTCACCAAACCAACCAGTTGCCTGTCCATTTAATTGCATGTTACTTTATTAACCAACCAGTTGTCCATATGTTAATTCTGCAGATTATTCTGTAACACCCTCCAGTTTCTCAGCAATTAAATTACTCATTAGACAAACAGGTTTATAATTTGTTACTGTATGTTGCTCAGTAGCCCACTAATTATTGCCTATTGTGTAACAGATAATTTCTAGTGGTCAGTTTGCTTGCTTGGTGGCCATCAACTAATTATGTTGGATTGAAGCTAGCTAGTAGCAATACCATTCTCAGTTTCCAGTTTATTGACACCAGCTGTTGTTTTTCTCAGTTGCCAACAAATAATCACATTACATATTCCTAGTGGCCAACAGATCATTACCTCTATATAGTACCAATCATTATTTTCCAGATACAGTTCACTGTGCCTGTTGTAAATACTCAGATTATATACTTCCCATGAATCCAATACCGATCAGCAGTCCCAGAGCCATGCTTTTCAGGTATATCCAGATGTAATGCCCAGTGTCCATCAATTAAATATGCAGTACACAGTGTAAATGAATATACCTCTCTGGCACTTAATAAATTAAACATTCTCCCTTTGCAAATTAGACGTAATTGGGGTTCTGAGTTGATAAAACTCTAGTTTATCAGTTACCAGTGAAACATGTCAGCACTAATCAGAATAATATTGTTTTCTTATCAAAGTGACAAAAGGTCATTTTGGAAAAAATAATTACGCCTTCCTGTAAGTAAAATAATACAGCTTACCAATACAATACAAAATGTTTTCTCATGCTAGTTAAGGTTAATGGATCAACAAATGAGTCTATTAAGCCATCACATCCAAAACAGGTGTAGTTTTTTTCATTTAGAAGTGGTACTTAACACAACGTTTCACTTTTAGACTTAAAAGGCAACTAAAGTCACAGGCTGGCATTTTAAATGGAAAGGTTTATATTCATATAGATGAGACATTTTGGGAATCCATACTCTGGTCTGATGAATCCAAAGTCAATATTTGTGTGTCTAATGGAATCCCTAATGTAAGGAGTACAAGGGGGAGGAGTACAGTGAGAAGTGCATGATCCCCCGAGTAAAGTAGAAGTTCTATGGGGATGTACAAGTGCTAAAGGGGAAAGGAGAATTGTTCTTCATCAATACTATTCTAAACTCTCAGAGGCACTAAATGTAAAATCTTTAAGGGGAAGATGCTTCTTTCTCCAAACTTTGCATCATAAAGTACTTTCAACATGACAATTAGCTCAAGCATCCTAAAGCTACTGCTGCATTTTTAACAAAGAACAAAATAAAAGTGCTGGTCACCAAGTGTGTCCCCCATCTTCAGTAAAAAGTGAAAAATGTAGTAAAAACTCACCATAGTCAGTTATTAAAATCAGTAAGCCGTGGTTTGTAGGCATTATTTTCAGTGCTAGTAAAACTGCATGTGCAAATAGCACTGTATAATGCCTAGTGTGTCATTGCCCCAACACAGTAAAGGCAAATGTAGGAAATGTCTAACAGTCCTCAGCCATGAAACTGCATGTGTGGCCCTTGCCTTGAATAGTAAAAAATGGAATTGCTAGTTATTATATAACATTTAAATGTCATTTTTTTTTAAAGAGAATATTTAAGGGGTATACTATTGCTTTAATGGCAGTGTTATTCAGATTGTACAGCAGTGAGCTATAATCCATCAAAATATTGTTTTTCAGACTGTTCAAGTTCCAGTGTACTCTGAACAGGAATATCAAATGTATTTACATGATGATGGATGGACTAAGGCAGAGACAGACCATCTTTTTGATCTCTGTCGGCGATTTGATCTGCGTTTTATTGTTGTTCATGATCGCTATGATCATCAACAATTTAAGGTAATATATAAGACTTATTTTTATGCTTGTATCAGACTGTAAAAAAAAAGAGCTGCTCTCTGCAGGAGCTTAAAAAATAAAATAGAAATCTGTAAGCAAAGGATCACATTTTGAATATTGCAGGGAGTAAATGTATAAAGACACACATGTACAATGTAATTGTGTTTCAGTGTCCATGGAAAACCTGTTGTGGCTTCTCTCTTCATTTTTGTAAAGGTCAGAGTAGAGAAGTGAATGAGTTTTGTTTTCAAATTTTGCCTTGTGCATATAAATGAAGTTTACTCATTGTAAACAAATACTTAGTATTATATAAGAATCCCTGATCATACATGGTGACAATTTTTTTTTCTGTTTCCACCATTAACACAGAAAAGGTCAGCAGAGGATCTGAAAGATCGTTATTATGGCATCTGTGCAAAGCTGGCAAATATTCGTGCTACACCTGGGACCGATCTGAAAATCCCAGTGTTTGATGCAGGACATGAGAGAAGGAGAAAAGAGCAGCTGGAAAGGTTATACAATAGGACCCCTGAGCAGGTTAGTTTTCTGTTAATAAGTATGTAAGTAATATGCAAGCTTTAGTTTGATAAATCATTATATTACTATTAACACTTGCAGTCAATATGCAGAAAGCCTGTAATGCCTTGCGACTCCAATTTAATTTACCTTTGTAACCTGACTGAAAAATAGTCATTCATCTTCTATCTAAAAGTCTGGAAGGACTGCGATAAATGTCCAGAAATTGTCTATATGTGAGCCAGCTGCTGATGGACAAACAATTATTTTACAACATTTATTTAAAATGATTGAAACTGAAGGAATCTGTGTATATTGTGGGATCCTTAAACTGCTTTATCATCAAGAATATGGGGGTTAATGGGATGCTATCTCAAACAAAACTCTAAGGCTGGGTTCACACTAGCGCTTTTATGCACGGTGTATATATTTTTAAAAAAAAGGCCATGCTGTGTAATAGGACTTACCTGTTGCCAGCCACATTAGCATATGACTCGAACGTGCGCATTCCAGAGTGCTTGCCGTCACATTTTTGCCAGTGTATATACGCCGCGCATAAAATGTGGCCAGATAGGAGCAGCCTCAAACGCTGAGGAAGCGTTCACACTGAGGGGGTAATTCAACATAGTCCGAACTTAGTCGCTGAGACTGGAATTCCTTTAAAGTGTTCAGTGATGTCTGCTCGCAGCACATTGGCTAGCGCATAACAGTCTGTGCGAACAGAAGCGAACGATCGGAGGGTAAGTTCGGACTATGCTGAATTACCCCAAGTTGGGTAAGTATAAAAGAAATGCACATCTAGTAAATAAGCCAGACTGAAATACACGTGTATTTTTTAGAGCTGCGTTTCTAAAATACGCTGCGCATATTCGCTGTGTGTGAATCGAGTCTAAAGGAATTCTACCCTTCCCACAAATTAAGAGTGTTGATTGTATCAATGGCAAATTGCAGAGATTGACAGCATGAGTGGATTTTTGCGTTTGCCATATATAACTTAGAGTATAAGGAGGAAGCAGAGTGAGTGAAAAAACTGATGTGGAGCATTTTCCACATAGAATTCCCCAGTATTGTGTTTAAAGGACCAGTAACACCAAGAAAAATTGTATTTGAATTGGTCCAGGTTATCTTTTCAACTGTACTGGTAAAAATGTAATCTTTGCATTTCTGATTTATATTAATTTGAATTTGTTTTTCTACCTTGTGGTTACAGTCATCTTCTGTCTATTAAGTGAAAAAGAAACCAGAAGTTAAGAAGAGCTAAAAAAAAATACATATTAAAAACTTATATTAAGTTGAACCGATGGAGTCACCGCTTCATCTGTACTGTAATTTCTCTTTACCAAGGCAGACTTTGCAGCACTTCGGCCAATACAGGAGCCAGCGTGAAGCTCTGCCGACATCTGGAAAAGGGCTCACACATCATCACGCTCATTGTGGGAAGCGTTCTCACTGGCCCTGTAATCAACATTATTGATGGTAAAACTCTTTTGCACTGCCAATTCGATAAGTAGACGGAGCTTTGCGCCGGCTCCTGTGTCTGCCTAAGCGCTGTGAAGTCTGCCTCGGTGAAGATAAATTACAGTACAGATGAAGTTGTGACTGCAACGTTTCAACTTAATATAAGCTAAGTTTTTAATATGACTTTTTTTTTTTTTTTTTTAAGCTTTAGTTCTCCTTTAATGTTTTCTATCTAACAGTAGATAATATATTTAATGAAGGGTCCCAGAAAGTAAGGTTGTAGCCAGCAGGAAGAAAGACAACACAAATCAATAAAAATCAGGAATTCAACTTCAGAGTACAACAGCAATAATTGTCATGCCAATCCAAAAAGTAGTTGTCTCTCTGTAGTCTTACTGGCCCTGTAGGTGAATTTCAAGCCCTTGAGCAGGTTAGGAAAAAAACTAGAAAAAGCACGGTTAACTTATCTTTACTGTTACAGTAAAAAAAAAGTTTATTTTATGAGAAACTCATTGATATTAATGGGGTCGTTCGCTAAAATCTGAATTGTCACATAAAGGTGTGAATTTGCCAGCTAAAGACAGTCGCAATAGACTAATACTGTCACAGTCACATCATTATAATGAGAATATTGTCGCAGTTGTGACCTTACCATGGAAATATTGTCGTAGTCACAACTTTACAATGGGAAAATTGTTGCAGTCGCAGATTTGCTATGGGAATCCACTGTTTGATAATCTGCTTGTCGAATTTGGACTTTAATAACCCCCTAAGTGTAAATTCAAGCAGTTTATACTGACAGATGGGTATCACAAATTAAGTCAACTTTTGGTGAGATGCCATTGTCTCAAACTTTATTAACAAGTGTTATTTCTTGATCTCTCATGACAATGAATGAAGTTGCAGCAATTTTGCTGTTATTTTAGTCCTTTAACCAAAGATATGCTTTACTCCTGTGAAATATGAAGCTGCCGAGGAGCTTTAAATTGCAGTAAATTCACAATGAAGTTACAAGTAGTTGTAACTGAGTTTTTAGCTGGAAACAGTATCTGAGATTTTATAGCTTTTGAGCAGGAGCTAAAGAGTGTTATTTTCTAAGTCCGAATTGTCACGTAAAGGTGTGAATTCGCCAGCTAAAAACACAATAGACTGGTACTGTCGCAGTTGCATCTATAATGAGAATATTGTTGCAGTCGCGACTTTACTATGGAAATATTGTCTCAGCCAAAACTTAAAAAATTGTCGCAGTCAAGACTTTTCAATGGGAGAATTGTCACAGTCGAGGATTTGCTATGGGAATCCGCTGTTTGAGAATTCGCCAGTCAAATTCAGACTTTAGAGAATAACCCACAAAGAGTTGCCAGTGCAAATTAGCTCCAAGGCCAGAGCCATGTCCGTTTCTTGAAAACAAAACAAAAATTGGGACATTTCTGGAAGTTCTTTAACACTGGACACAGCTGCATAGATCCAGCAGTTTAGGTCTGATGATTCATGCACAGTAGCCATATTTATCTGATGTATTTTTAGACCATTAATTGGAGCCAGTAACATTTGGTTTCCTAATGACTGAGTAAACATGCAGATGTTCTCATCAGCAGAGCAGATTTATTGGCTTGACCAAAAAAATGTATTTGACCATGCAAATATCAGTGTGTAGGTAGCCAACATAAGGCTAGGGCCACACCTGGCATATTTATTGGGTGTACATTTTGTCACAATTTACTGGTGTTTTGACATGGTTTAGGCTAGGTTCACACTAGGGTATTGTGTGCAGTGTATTTAAAAAAAAAATTCTCTGGCGAAAAAATGCCAAAGAAAATCCATAGATAACAATGCTAATGGAAGAAAACGCAGCGTATTTTATGTGACTACATTAGTTTCAATAGGGATTTAACAATTGCGATCATACAGCATAAAAATGTGCTGCGTTTTCAAGCATGTGACATTTTGTAATAGCAAAAAAGCCAGGGGGAAAAAAGCCTATATAAAAATGCCTACAAAGAAAATCCTTTTCAAATCAGGAATGGGTTCAACTAAATCCTAGTGAAAGTAGGATACATTAGAGGACATTTTTCTGTATTGTCCTTTCAGTCGCTGGTAATCGAGTATTGACAATAGAGAAAAATGAATACTTAAAATTATCTGTATTTACTATTATAACAAAAAATTATGAACTGCTGCAAGTAGAAAACAATAACACTAGTCACAAATTTGCAACTACTTATTCACTAAGGAGTAGATTCCCTTTAGTGAAGAAGTGAACTGCGCCGGATGCAATTACTTATGTAATGCAGCATAATCAGTCAAACAGTAATATGATGCATTGTGATGTAAATTCCGCCAGTGAAGTACAGTGATATCATCCTCACAATGTTTCACTGTAATAATTGAATAATGCATCCCTTTATATGCCACCATATTCCTAGTTTTATTGTTTATTTTCACTTTTGAACGAACAGTCGCATTACAGTTTATTGGAGCCCTGCCATCAACCTACTACTTTACCAATTTGATGTGGGAAGTCAAAGTGGAGAAGTAGGCACAAGTACGCCTTGCCAAACTCACTACTTTAAATATCTGAAGTCCATGTTCAGTCAAAATGGTTCAAGGATCTCTGTACATTTGTGATCTCCATAAGTGTCCGAATTGGAAGTGAATTCAAAACATTGCAGAGTTTGTTGAATACGCAAATATGAGGAAGTGGTACATGAATGTGAATTTGGACATTTACACAAACTTTTGGACTTCCACATGACTTTTTGGACTTCCATGAATAAGACCCAAAAATGTCTTAAATACTGGAAGCCTTCTTCAGCAAACCTGTATTGACAGTACAAGAAACAAAAGAAAAGAGGCAGCTCTCTTACAAAGTGCACACAGATTTTATTAAACAAAAATAAAGTGCAGTGAAAACCACAAAAAATGTTTAAAAACAATTTTAAAAGTGTAAAAACACTAGAAAAAGGGTGCCTTATAAAGTATATTAAACAATTGATCAAATACAAAAAATATATCAGTAAGGATAGGGTATATATATATATATATGTGCATTATAGCCAAATTTATCAACATGAGTATGTAGTGTAATAGTCCCTATATCCTCATAGTTACCGTCATTACAGTCAGAAATCAGTCAAACATCCTCCTTAAATGCATCCCAGTCTAGTAGTTAGAATCATAATGGCAACAAAGGATGAGAAAGAAAAAAAAAAGGCAGTCCCTTGTATCACCAGATGCATTTCGCCTTATAATCTAAAGCAGGGGTCTCAAACTCGCGGTCCAACTGCGGCTCTCGGGACGCGAGTTTGCGGCCCTCGGTCCTGCACTCCACCAGGCATTTTGTTCGCCGGTGGAGCGCTGGATCTGACACAGAGGGAGTCCCAGCTGATTCCCTCTGTGCAAAGAGGAGGGCTGCTGCGACCCGATCGGTCACAGGAGCCAATAGGAACCCGGGAGTGCATGTGACCCCAAAATACCCCC
>WMED01010225.1:0-15877 GCA_019650415.1 Pipa parva | reverse complement strand
TATCTTTTCTTTAGTTAAATATATATATAGCTATTTAAAGAGACTTGTTTTGTTTTGTGATAAAAGAAAAAAAAATTCATTTGTTTGTTTCCACATGTACACAAATACATTTTCTATAGTCAGCAGAATTTAAAGGTATTTCAAACTGAATTTGCTTTTTATTAGGAGAATGTAACATCGTTACTAACACCTATTTCATTTCTGTACAGTACAATAAAAAGATACTCTTGGCACTTAACTATTGTTATCCTACAGTGCTCTCTATGGAAAGGCTCCGAAACAGTAAGCTGGATGACTAGAGTCTACTTCTCTTATGAGAATGGTCATAATCCTAGCCACATCTAGTATTCAAAAATTATCTTTTGGGACTCCAGACTTTGGCTTATTGGAGTATTTATGATTCACCACCCCTTGTGGTGGCAATGGTCTCAAAACATGGGGTAAAGGTAAACAAAGTAGATAGGATAAGGTCAAATGCCTGGAGACAGAGTATAGAGAGAGAGAGAGATATACAAATAAGGCAATTGTACAAAATAGAAATCAAAGTAAAATGAGTTAAGAGTAAACAGGTGACAGAACTGGAAACAGTGCTGAAGCAAGGCAATGCAACAAGGTTACACATAGCGCAAAACAGGATAGAATACAGGAAAACTGGTCATAGCTAACACAGGGAGTCCCTGAAAAGGATTTAAGACCAAAATTGCCAGGGAAAAGCACAGGTGACAGACACAGTCCAGGTGGGTAATTAGGTTTGGTAAAAAAAAAACAGACTATGACCAAGCTCAGGTAATCAGTTATTGTAATGGTGCAGGCATGCACATTAATGGAGTCATGCTGTATGCCACTGATCTATTTACCATGCGGATGATTGGTAGAATGGTACACCTTTAAAAATAAAGCACAGAAAATAAAGGTTTTGGCAAATCTTAGCACAAGATAAGGCCTTTGGGAAACTAATAATCCCCCTATTTTTATTCATAAGCAGAACAGGATAGTGAGGACAGGACCCTAATGAGGTTATCCCTCACAAAACTAGGATCAACCACTGTGTCTAGCTATTTCTCTATTTCAAAACAAAAGGTCACACAACAGACGTGGCAGGTGTTAAATGTGGATCAGTTTCCATGAAGAGGTGGTGACCTTGTTACTTCAAAGTGAACCAATTTGGAATAGAAGACTAAACTGTATTGATCCTTGTGGTCTAAATTGGTTGATAAAACCATTAAATCATTCTAATTATTCTTTTTGTTTCTTACAGCTAATTGCTACCTAGCATTTTCTATCTGTGGGATAAAGGTAATATTACAATTAATGTTGTCAGCCTAAGGTAATCATATATATTCCCTGCCACTATTTATTTATATATAATTCAAAAGTTGCTGTATATTGTGATGGGATGTCCTATAAGTTTTGACTGGACCCTTGGAAGGCCCTGATGGACAAATCCTTGCTTTATAGTCTGATTGGAGTTAGAGGCTTTTTCAGGAAGCAACCTTTACCCCCACAATGAACAATTGATATCGATGAATCATTTTGGGGGTGGGGACTTTAAGGATTTAAATTGTTTTCTGTTTTTTTCCTTGCACACATTTGAAAAAGAGTACCTAGCTCAAAAAATGTAATGGCATAATACATTGTGGTGCTGCTACATTAATCTTCCAACCTCTAATACTCTCCTTTTTTGTGAATTCTCTAGTCCAGCATTGAGAACAGGGCATGCCAAGGAAGGGTAATACATGTACAGCAGGCCTTTCTGTTTACTGTCCTTACTTTACACTGCATGGATATTTTCTGTTATGAGACCCATTATTGCTGGGCTAGGTCAGTAATTGTTGAGATAAATCACTTGTATCCTTAACTTTTGTTGAACTGTAAAGGAAAATTAAAGTGTAGAAATAGAAATATGCTGCCATGTGCAAGGAGATTGCTGAACATGAACAAATGTACCATAACCTTACTAAGCTAATGATAAGTGCCTGTGAGGTTATTAGCTATGCAGCTTCAGATTTTTTCTATAATTTAAATACCAAGGAGTTCAATGTTTGAATTTTACCAATGATCCCCCATAAATCTGCTTTCAGCATTTGCATTGCAGATTTTATGTTATCTTAAAGGAAAATAAACTAAATCTGAACAATAGATTCAATAGATTTTACCATGGAGAAAAGCAACGGTCAAAAGCTCCCTCAGAGATGCCCCTTAAATGCAAAATCCTTTCAGCACAAAAAATCAGTATATGTCCACTATCACCTTAGGTATATAGCTTTTATTTATTCTTTTTTGTCAAGTAACTGAGGCACTATGGTGGTGGAAGGATGGATAGTATCCACTGAATTTTTTGTGACCCAGATTATAGATTTATTATGATTCTGTAAATTCAATAGGGAACTCATATTCTCGCAGTCCCAAAATCACAATATTAATTCAGAGTTGCCTGTTTTATAGTCATCTTGTCACTTCTAATTGTGCTGGATATAACAAATGAGCTGTTGCTTTTTGTTTTGGAGGACTCCACAAAGGTATTCCACCTTCATCTGGCCACAACTTTCTTTTATATGATCTCCATGTCCACTGTAAGGGTGCTGTGTTTGAGGGGAGATATTTGCCCCAATAATGTGAACATTCTACTAGAGGTCAGTCCAGATTTTATAAATCACCCCAGCTGCAGACTGGAGCCTAGTTAAAAAAGGTAGCTGGAAGAGTCAGTTGGGTGTGGTTGATGTTGTTAAAGTAGGAATCTATTTTCTATGAATGGTGCTGTGTGTCTTTGTTAGAAACAGGAACCTATGGATAAAGACCCTGTTATAGGAATGTGGCTGTGTTTCACTTCGAGACCCTAAGGAGGAAACCCTGGAGAAGGAAAGGTATATTTTGTTTACTAAATCTGAACTGTATGAGTTGCAGTTACCCACTGTTTTTCTGAGAAAGGACCATTCATTCTGAAAGTGGTGTTATCACTGTTTTAACAGTTAAGGTGGTCTTAGGGTGATCATGGTTTTAAAGTGTTGAGGAACATTCATGGCTTCAGTAGCTCTTGTAGCTCCAAAGATCCCCTAGGAAACAGATAGGTAATGAAATATAAGAGGATACAATCTGAGAGCCAACAATAGTTAAATCTCATGGTTGTTTTAGCCCAGCACATTTCTAATGTTAAAGGTTAAGCTTCAGAGCACACATTCAGTATTGTGTAAACTTAGAAAATATTATGTGTATGGAAACAGTTTGTGAGTCAATTCTATCATCTACAGTCAACATAGCACATAAAATTAAATGCATTTACACCTCGAACCCTACTTGATAAACATTGTAGCTAAAACAGTCTTCCTACTTCTACTTCAGTTTTCCTTTCTCCTCCTGCTTCACTGGAAATGGCACTTGCCTGTTCTATTATTTTGCCCATAATGATTGAGCTATTTCTGATGTTAGATTCTACCACTACTGAGTATTATGGGAAATAATATGTCAACTAAGGAAATGTATCACTGACAATCCCATGACATTTCCTTCTCACCATAAAAACTCATGCCACAACTGTTGTGCATGGTACACATGCATGCACAAGCATTGCAGAGTAACATTCATTATGCTACATCTTTTTTTTAAAAATGTGAGTTTCTGCAAGTTCTCCTATTACTCTACAGTTTCCATTCAATTTATTGACTTAATTAGTGTTGTTTTTTTAATCTCAGTTTATCATTCTGCCTTCCATATTCAGCCTGCTGCTATCTTGAAGCAATTCATAGGGACTAGCAATACTAGGGGGAATGTTTCATTGGTGCTTGCATTGAATCTATCATGAATTAGTATTTTGTAGAGTTTCATAATCAGTCTCCTGGTTATGTTTTTATTCACTTTAAAGTTCATTCTGGTTCTCACTTCTATCCAGGTGGACTTGGGATTATGGAATTCCAATGTTAAAACCTAACCTTGTGTTTAAAGTTTAGGCAGCATCAAAACACTGTATACTAGAAGAGATGCCCACAAACAGAAAGCTGAGAAGGGCACTAAACTAAATGTTGTATAAAACATCTCGATGCAAAAAGAATTACTTTTAAAATGCATTACTTATTTTTTTAATATTGGAAAATAGCGTTCACTGGAAAATAAAAAATGATTTAATGAGAAAATATTGCGTTTCTAGCCTTTACGATTTGAAGCACAATTTTTCGACATTTTACATCAACACTTAAAGGGATTGAAGTTTCTCAGAGAACACATTTCTAAAAAGTATAAAGTCTTAAATTTAACATTTACTTATGATAAGTGCTATGAATCTACACTCCTGATCTGTGCTATCAGAATTGCATTGACATTTAGTGACATTCAGAGTCTGTCTGATTTTCTTCCATCTGTAAATGCAGATGTAAAAGTGCATGAGGAATATATGAAATTGCAGTCACTTATTATATATCTTTGCTATTGCTCAATTTATTGCTAAATTTATGGTAAACACATGAAAGTCTTAGGCTAAGGCAATTCTATTATAGAGAAGCTAGCCTTTCAGCATGCAAATATATGTAGAATTTTCTAACTTTTGTAGCAAAACTAGACATTTAGAGCCTCTTTGACTAAAGTGTGAATTCACCTGTTGAATTCAATTTGCTACAATTTTGGTCACTGCCAAAATAGTCACAAATTCACTTCTCACCATTGACTAAGCTGTAAATACACTTGTTGAACAGACGGACAGCGGTGAACAATGTTGGATGCGTAGTGTGGCGTAGTCAGTCAGATAGAAGTAGGATGAGTCATGAGGAGTGAGGCAAATTTGGCAAGTGAATGGCAGTGAAGTCAGTCTAATCATATCCCTCTAACTGTAATCTGTGAATATTCTATTTCTATGTCACCTTGTCCCTAGGTCATATTGTCATTTAGTCGTAGTTCCCATTTTCATTTTTGACATCATTGGAGCCTGTCTGAAGTGGTGAAGTCAAACAGGTGAATTCAGAGCAGTTCACCTAGTTGCATTTACACCTTCGTATCTCTCTGCATTTTAGTCAATAATAGAAATACCTGTGCATGCGCCACAAAATGATACAGAGAGCTCCGATAGTTCATGACTCGCATAGTTGCCCAGTTTGGTTGCATATTTGCCACTTTGTAGACTTTGATCATTAAGTGAATATGGGGAAGTAGAGAATAGACATGAATTCATAGCTGTATGTGACTATTTGGACTTGAGGCTCTCAAAGTACAGGCTGAACTGGATGGACTTGTGTCTTTTTTCAGCCTTATAAACTGTTACTATGTTTTTACAGCATTTTGAAACCTGCTTTGAAAGATTAATATTTTAGGATATCACATATTGTTTCTTTTCAAAACCATTTGTTAAGCACAATTTTAGTTTTTAACATTTACAACATACATATCTATTTCCAAAAACATTCTCACTATATTTCAGCCAGAAATTAGAAGATATTTTAGTGTAACATATAAAACAGATATAGTTTCTGAAGCTATTTTTAACTGAACGTTATTATTAATCAATAATGCACTAATGAATAATATTTTATTAGTGGTTGTACATTTTTTAAAAAAATCTTATTTATATGGCTGAAAGTTATAAGGGTGCACCCATTCTAAACTGAGACAGGCACCTATGCTACAGGATAAACCCATATCATAATTTGAAAATCTGTTTTTTTTCACTTGTTTTAGGAATATTTCATATTACCTGAAATTCCTCATCATTGTAAATCTTCCTCCTATTTAGATTGTAAGCTCTATGGGGCAGAGACCTCCACCCTCTTGTTTCAGTCATGACCTGGAACTTAGAGTGATGTATTTTCTTAATCATATGCAATTATTTCACTTGTTCTTGTTCTTTAGCACTTTTCTCTTGTCTGCATTATAACTGTATTGTTGGACTGTACAGTGCTGCATAACCATGTGACATTTTATAAATAAAGTGTCACCCACTAAGGTGTAAGTTAGAACCCCAGATTTTCCTTATTCTTACTGGTTATAAAAGAATCCCTGATGTTTATAAACCTAGATTCAGAATTTGTTGACAATTACTAGCGGTGTCACTTTTCATTAGTGGACCCTAGTGCACAATTTACACTGAATCCCCCCTCTACTGGGCCCATGCCAGGTCCACATTAGGGGCCCATCCACCCACAGTTCCCTCCTGCAACCGTGACTGCTGTGAGCCTTATAGGTACGCCACTGACAAGGACACTGGAAAACCTGAAAGCTTCTGTCTGCAAGCCTGTGTACTGATGGCTTTTGATGAATGTCAGGAAGTACAATTTTTTGTTCTGTCAGGCTGAGATCACACTAGTGTTTTTCAGAACTGCATTTTAACCTTTTGTGGTGCCATTACTTATAGTGAGGGCATCGTGCCAGACACCGATAAATTCCACACCCATTTTAAGTAATGGATCCAAAAAAATAGCAGGTAAAACACAATGTAAGTGAGGCTCCTGCTTTAGCCAAGTAGCCTTTTGGGTTGTTTTGTTAATGGCATTATCTGTGTGTAGAATGGGAACCAATGTAATCTTTCTTTTATTTCTCTCTATTTCTTTCACTAAAACACAGTTAAAAAAATAATAATATTTTCATATTATACAGTAGTGAGATTATATATAAATGTTTGTGGAACATGTTGCTAAATTTGGCTTGATCTGATTTTGAAGTGCTGAACATAACAATATATTTCTCAAGGCTGGCACTGGCCATTTTAGTAACCCCCATCATTTTATTACAGTAGTTTGGTTGTAAGATATTTGTCTTGATAAAATAAACAATTTTACCTCTGCAAGAAATTTTTTTTTTCCTTGAATGGAACTTTTCTACAATATGTGATTAGGCTAGTAGTAACATCAAAACTAGTAGAAATGTTCTGTGTGATTTCAAATTGGTATGAATGACCATGGGGTTTGACATTCAAATCAATTTGGGCATAAGTAGAAATTGATTAACATTGAGGCTGACAGTGATTTGCATGGAAATTTCATGCAAACCCTGATCCACAGTGTAATTGCAAAGGATTTTATTTAGGAGGATCAATTAGCTGCAAGAAACATAGCTAATTCACTCACATTTACGTTAGGGCAACTGAAAATAAACATTCAGCTTGCTTATTTAATGGAATTATATATTGCAATTCACTTATGAAGAAGGGATTAGTTATAGCTGTTAATGATGTTCAGCAACAGAGCCATTCTACAAAAGCAAAGGGCAGCTATATATAGCATAATAAAAAGTGGTATATGTGTATGTATGTATGTATAATTTTATGTATAAAGCTCCACAAATGTATGCAGTGCTGTACAATTCAGCCATACAAACAGACACGGGAATAGTGCATTATACGAGTATGATATCACAAGGATACTTCACTTTAAGTGCTAGGTTGTGGTTGACACAAGATGTTGGAGGTCCTTGCCCCATAGAACTTACAGTCTAAATGGGAGAAAGACTTACATACACAGAAAGAAAGGTAATAAGAGCTGCAAACATGTAAATATAACAAATAGGCTCTTCTCAGGCCTTTCACTAACATCCTGATTTGTTGTTTTCTTTTGTCATCCATTTTTGCCATCTAGTGGATTTACATTTTTAGGCTTCCTGTTTTAGTGGCTTTAATATGATAGAACAAGTGATCATGTATATATAAGGTTGTGTTCTTAGGATTTTTTTAGCCCTGGTATGATAGGAAGCAGTTGTATTTTTGAGGGTAAAGACATGTGAGCCCTTGGACTAGTTGAGTACACCTATGATGGTGAATTATTCATGTTCTATCTATAGGTACCTAGTGAACCCAAGTTAGAATGACTCTGTACTGTAGACATTTTAATAGGGTGATTTAGTGGAGTGGAAGTCAAGAATAGAGCTTCTATTAATCCAACAGGAAGTATCCCCCCCCATAGTGTGGCTAGTGGAAATAAGGATTTTTATGATACTAGCAAGGTATGCTATGGATCAGTTAGTAGCTTACTAATCTTTCAAAAGCATTTTAATTCAATCAGTCAACTAAGAAATACAAAAGTCCTATTAATAAAAATATGAAAATGTGGACTTTAGCAACATAAAAATCCTAGACTACTGCAAAAAGAAGACATTATTTAAGATATTATTCCACATTTTAATTTGTTCAACTCCACCCAAATTATAACAGGTCAATGTTGTAAGGACATTTTCTTATTCCCCACACTCCATTCTTTTATGAAAGCTAGCCGTTTGGACTCTTGTTCATGCCTGGTACTAAAATGAAGTTGAACACGCATGCTAAAAATTGACTTCAATTTGCTCATTAATTTGATCACTTATCCAGGTCTGTATTATAAATACATTGTTAATTACATGATGTAGGAGTGATGAAAATTATCCATTTGTGTATTTCTTTTAAAACTGAGAATAAAGATTACAGTGTTTAAAAACAAAAGCAAGAACAAAAAAAAATGTATCTTATAGGTATTTTTTTTAACATTATTTTCCACTCTTTTTTTGTGAACTTTAAAGGTCTAAAGCTGAATGGAGTATATTTAAGCTCATGTATTTTATTTTCTCAATTTGATTCTTTCCTTCTTACTTATTTCTTCATCTGAAAGGACAAATCAAAAGTAGTAAATGTACTGTGTAAGATAAATAAAATACCCGAAGGATATAAAAAAAACACCAAGGGTGAAATTTATTAAAAATGAAAATATTGATATTGCGATATCGCAATTTGCCGAGATCACCATTATTGATATCGCAAAAATATTGCGATATCGAATTTTAATGATGCTATGGATTTTTCCATAGAAATGAACAGGCTAGCAGATTTTGATCGAATTTTGATATCGCGATATTGGTAAAAATCGGCCGATATCGCAATATTGATATTTTTGATTTTATTAAATTTCGAGCTAAGTGGGTTTATGTTTAGACAATACATGGTGAACCATTATTGAAGATTCTCCAGATTTACCGATTTTATATACGTTGGTTTTTTCTCTTTAACAACAAACAACAGACTTTAATTTTGTTATAAAATATGATGGTTCTACTTATATCCTTCTCATAACTGTAATTTTCTGTTGCCATTGTCTTTATTTATAATATTAAATTATCAATCATATTATTTGCAGAGTGTGTTAACAGTTGTGGACTAGTTAAAAAGCTCCAGTCTTCAAACATTTAGAGGGTTATTGACTAAAGTGGGAATTTGACTGATAAATTCTCAAACAGTGGATTCCCATAGGAAATCCGTGACTGCGACAATTTTCCTATAAAGTCGCGGCCGTAAAAATGTTAAAGTTGTGACTGTGACAATATTTCCATAGAAAAGTAGCAACTGTGACAATATTCTCATTATAAAGCCATGACTGCAACAGCAGCAGTCTTTAGCTGGTAAGTTCACACCTTAACTCAACAATTTGGACTTTAGCCAATAATCCCCTTAAATTTCTGGTAATGCAAAAAGGAACAAAAGAAAAAAAAATCACAAGATTCTTTTAAAAATATGTCATGAGATGAGTGATGGAAGGATAAAATATAGGTGACCAAATCTATATTAAAACCACTCATTTAATAAGATTCTTTTTGGGTTGAATTGTTTGCTGTAGCATTTTGGCACAACATTAATCAAAATGTGTTTCTGTCAAGTGAGAAATGTGTGCCTCTCTAGAAGCATTGTTTGTATCTCTGACTGTTCTGCACTTGCATATTTTCTTTAATATAGATGTTTCTGGAACATTTATCATTTGTTGCCTGTATTTCTTAAAGGGTCATTAATGTGGAAAACAAAGACTACCTGAAACAAAAATATTATTGTGTTTCTTTGCCTGAACAAAGACTTTCTTTTACTTTATTTTAAGCTAACTTTAATACACCCAAGAGGATGTACAATGAAAGAAATATAGTCAAGCTGAACTTCTTCAAACAGTTTTAAAGATAAATTGTAGTTTATCTTCAGTTATTTTCTGCTGAAACATTGAATTGCAATCTGAAACTTGCCTTCTGCTTAAATTCTAGTAAAGGATAGTCAGGAGATAAATACCAGTGCCATTCTTCTCCATCCATTGTTGAGATTTATGTTTTACTTTTTTATGTAAGACAAGTTTTCAAGCACAAAACTATTTAAAATAAATTGTGGGTTATGTCTAATGAAACAAGCAAGATTTTAGACGTTTTGAGCAGTGGCAAATAGCTTTTTTTTATTAAATATGAAATCACTAAATTACACATTTTAGGTTATCTGTCCCCATGCAGACCTTATCTACATAACTAAATAAACCATCAAGAGATAAAACTATGACATTTTCAGTTCTTTTAACTGTAATTTTCTGTTGCCATTGTATTTATTTATAATATTAAATTATCAATCATATTATTTGCAGTGTGTTAACAGTTGTGGACTAGTTAAAAAGCTCCAGTCCTAACTAAAATAGCATATATATATATATATATATATATATATATACAGTATATATATCATATATACTGTATATATATATATATATATATATATATATATATATATATGTCATGTTTCCTTATCCTTAAATCATTGTAACAAATTATACAAACGTACATGAAAGTCTGTCAGATTGCACAAAGTTTATTCTGTAATTTAAGAGAAGATGCACACCATAGAAGGTATAAAAATGACTATTTTTAATTATCTGAAAATTAGTCGGGGTAAGGAGCTCATTGAAGCAGAGCTACATAAAGTAGACCTGGGCCTTGAGGATTTTACTGGAGGTGAAACATAGCATGTTCCCAGATCTGTCTATCAGTATTCAGTCTTAGGCTTTTAGTACAAGGCCTTATGATTTGTTTTATGTTTCAGCAGAAGTATTTTTCTGCAGAATGGAATTATTTTAATAATGATTTCAAGTCAGTCATATGTATTATGAAATATTAGTTGCTCTGGAAAGCACCATCATGTACTGCATATTTCTGTGATACATTGTGGTTATTGTGTATAAATAAATACCGGTAAGCCCTTGTCTCATGTATTACTAGTATTTTGTAGACGTTTAATTCAATAAATTGTTCAGTCTTTTATATTGTCCTGTAAAATTGAGTGGACACCCAAATTGCTATGATTGTTACGATTTGTGCAATATTCTTGAATAAGAAATAGAACCTTCCCCCTATTTATTGGACTTGGGATATTTATAAAGATATTTACAACCTGTTGCATTCATTTTGCTGTTTATTGATGCTTTTCTGTTATTTTTCATTTCACTTTGTTGTCTGATTCCAGCAATATCTACAAAAGAAATGACAATATCAGAAAAGATTTATATTGATAAGTGTCCAGTAGAAAGTGGCACACATTGCAGAGTTTTCAGTGAGGTTCCTCTTCTATTTCAGATTTATATCAATGTTCTTTTTCTACAGGAAAACTAATATGACTGTGGCTAAGTTACAGGAACAACTCTATAGGGATAATGGGTTTTTTCCAGTCTAAATCAGGCAAACATTTTTGATTAAAAAAAAAATTCAACCTATCAGCTATATAAATAGGTGAAAACTGTGATATTGATATGTATGTATGTGTATTTTTACTTATAAAACACCACAAGACTGCACATCGCTGTACAATCAACAATACAGTTATAATGCAGACAAGAGGAAAGTACATAACAAAGAACAAGTGAAGTAAATTATAAGCATATAATCAAGAAAATACACCACTCCGAAATTTAATAAAATAAAAATATTGATAACACAATATCAAATTTTTTTACCAATATCGCAATATCAAGTTTACCGATATCGATTATTTTTTGCCTATATCGCGATATCAGATTTTTCCCGATATCGCAATATTGAAAATTCAATAGAAACTTTTCAATTTGTTTATTTCTATGGAAAATCTATAATATCAATAATTTCAATGGAAAAATTCAATATCACGATATCAAAAATTCAATTCCAATTTTTTGATAATTTTTTTAATCTAATTTTTTGGTCGAAAAGTCAAAAATGGCCTTTTAGACTTATTAAATTTCATGTCAGGCTATGATTGAAACAAGAGGATGGAGGTTCCTGCCCCACAGAGCTTACAATCTAAATAGAAGGAATACTTACATAAACAGATAGGAGGGTAACAAGTGCAGTAGCATAAAGCGATAGTTCATCTGACTATAGGTACCAATTATATAAGAAAATAAATAAAAAATATACATTTTGAATAAATAGTATATATAATATATAGAAATGAAAATCAGTGCTAGTGCCCCAAGAGGTAAGATTTTAATTTAGATTTGAAGATATTGATTGCTCTTGGTGGAAGTAGGGGGTATAGAATTCCAAAGATAAGGGGCAACAAGGGAAAAGGGTTTAAGACGAGAACGGGCAGGTGAGGGGTTTCCGAAGGAGGTTGCCCTGTGAAGAGCGGAGTTGATTGCTAGGCACACACAAGCAAACAAGGGAAAATATATAGGGAGGGGCAACAGAGTGAAGCACTTTCAATGTCAGAAGTAGGATACTGTAAATAATACGTATAATACGTATTATTTATATTATTATATATTATTATATATTATACAATATATTGCTGGAATTTCACCTGTTAACAGGCCAAAAAACATTTTGACTTTTATAAATATCCTCATGTAATCAATTTCTTCCAGTTTTCTCCATCTTATGCTTCTGAACTAAAAATCACCATTTCATATCTCTGCCCTTTAGTACCTATAGAAAAGTTTTTATATTAGTCTAACCCAGTGGTCGGCAAAGTGCTGCTCGCGAGCCACATGCGGCTCTTTAGCTGCCTTGTTGTGGCTCGGGCCGCACTGCCGAAGCCCCACCCAAGCCCCGCCCATGACCGCCGACGGCTCTTCTGATTGGCTGTCGGTGGTCATGGGGTCGGGAGAGGGCACGCCTCCCTCCTCCGGCGGCTCAGAAGATGGTTATTGCCGCCGGAGGAGGGAGTGAAATGGCTCCCTCCTGAATAAACTTTGCCGACCCCTGGTCTAACCTATTATTTAGAAGACACAAAAATGACACATTTCATCTCTGCTGTGATTCACAAATATATTTATAGTAACTTGAATAGAAACAACGCAATAAGGACCAGTTTAAAATAACCTATACTGAAAGTAAGAAAATGCAGCTGACACATGCAAAGCATGCTTAAACCACCTGATATTCAGTATATGTTTAGTTAGAATGAAATACATATTTTCCCAACCACATATATGATGTTATTGCCATTCAAGCACACACAGGAGTTAATTGAGAACTATAATTAGATTACATTTTTACATATGCAGTACTACACTTTAGTGAGAAGTGATTCTCCCCAGTAGATGTTTCATCTGAAGCAGGTTGAATTTTTACACAGCACTGAAAAACTCCAGGAAATGTGTGTGTGATATGTACCAGCCAGTTTTCCATGAAAGGGTACTGTCCTTGGACATTTTTGCCAAATGTGTAATGAGTCACCTGCACGCAAGTTAATCTCCTGCATTCCAGGCATGTAAACAAGCTTGTCTGATAAGGTCAAAAGGTCAGCACACTGCTTAATCAATTGCAGTCAGGCAGCTTTTTCTTCTCTAGTTTAGCAGTTATATTACAATGTATGGTGCAGGAGCATACCAGTGCTCTGTAATAAATCAATCATCTTCATATAAACATCTACTGGGGAGAATCTCCTTCTCACTAAGATATAGCAATACATATGTAAAGATGTAATCTGACTATAGTTCTCCTTTAATTGGTGTTTTAGCAGGGACCAGTGAGGTTGGAATAGAGGTTTTATAGTTTCCACTAGGCCACATCCCTTAACCAAAATTATTTGGTTCATGAAAGTAGAGTAGAGCAGGCAATACTATTGACTAGCTGTGCATCGGTATCGGTTAATATTTAAGAGATCCTGAATTTTTCTCAACCTCCCCGGTTGGTTTATCCACCAGATCCTTCATTCTCTGAACAGCAGTAATCTCTCACCCTGCTTGATATCTATTGCTCTGACAGCAGTTCTTTCCATATGGTTGACTGGTGGATCAGCATCTGAGTATTTTATTCAGTGTTACCTAGCTTCCTGTAGCTGCATGTACCCAGGCTCCGCAATATCACCTGCCGATTGGCCTGTTTGGCTGTGCTTCCATAGGTTCAGATCTCATGTTTTCCCTATCAAGATGAGGAAGCAGTAATTCATATTCTTTCATTCCTTTGTACTGAGTATGCTGATACTTTCAATTAAAATGCAGGAATATTACCTCTTAATACTGAGGTACGTTTATGTAATAAAAGAAATAAGAAAAAATGCGGAGAATTCTGCTTGGTCCCAGGCTATAGCATATGTATTGTATGTTTTTTCATCTTGGTGTTAGAGAATAATAATTTATGCAGTGGATATTATTGGTGGATATTAGTGCTGGGCTTAGTGTTTACATTGAAGAACTTAAAAGTAATCACCTATGAAGCCTCTATGCTATGGGAATGTTCACAAAGTAGGCTGTGATTCGCTGCACCTGAGACTATTAATAATTAGCCTTGCATATTCTATAGCTGTCTCTTATATCATCTCTTTTAAATTAGACATCTACTCACATCTGATCTTTGATGAAAATGAATGTGAATGTGCCCCTGCAGCTCATATTTTTGCCATGTGCTTAGAAAAAGAAAGGACCTGTTCAGCTAATAATGTTGGTGTGGAGGTAACTTTACATTTACTGATATACTGCATTGCTAGGTTGGCTGCTAAAGTAATAATATGGTCTGCTGTGTATTTGTTAAAAAATGTTTCAGCACACTTTATTTAGTTAGGTATGGATGTGTCTGCCAGTATGATATTTTCTATAAAAATACAGTATTTGATATTGAGAACTTGCTTGGGTCTAGGGATAGAATACCAGGAAATAGCAAATGAAAATAGGTAGAGTAAGCAAAAATAAATCAAAACCAAAAGTAAAAGTAAAATACACAGAAATTTTTAAAAAAATATTTATAGGAAGACAATTTTGTTTAGTAAAACTGTGGCTTCTCTATCAAAGTGGAGTTTATATCTAAAAAGCTTAGCTTTAAGTCATGACTTGTATGTAACGGTTAATCCGTTAATCGCAAACCATACAATGTTACACCATTTTGGTAGCTGAATATGTAATCCATTAGATTGGCATAGTTGAGATTATCAAGTTTAAAGTTATTATATATTAATGTATATTATACTGGCCATTGTATAGTGCTCCCAGCAGGAAGTAAGAGTCAGGAAGAGGAAGGTATGTGCAGGACACAATAACTTGGAGAGGCTGTGTCTCCTAGGAAAGCTGTAGCAGATGGCAGACTAGGAGGTAGATGGTTTCATTGTGTGGACTAGGATTTGTGCCAGGCAGGGAGAAGAATGCAAGACCAGCCCACTAAGATATGGTGCCTGGGGGTTGAATGAGATGATCTGCATTACAATATGGGCATTATACTGTAGGAAGCTCTGTGAAACATTCCAAGAAATCAGTTCATATTACCAGAATCAATTATGGGTAAAAAAAACAAACAAAAAACCCCCAAAAACTAGAAGCTTTATGTTACAAGATCAGATGTGAAAAACTGTCATTAAACATTAGCAAGAAGTACTGAAAAACAAGATAGGAGCAGGGTTGCTGGTGCAAAAAACATAGCAACACTACAATTTATTCAGTGCCATTACATTTTTCGGCAGTAAACCCTTTATCAAATGATATCGTTAGCTTTGCTATGTTTTTTGCACCAGCAGCCCTGCTCCTATTTTGTTTTGGCAGTACTATAACGTGTCTGGCAGGACACTGGATTCAGTAGTTGCCTCATACAGTACTATAACATGTCTGGCAGGACACTGAATTCAGTAGTTGCCTCATACAGTACTATAACATGTCTGGCAGGACACTGGATTCAATAGTTGCCTCATACAGTACCATAACGTGTCTGGCAGGACACTGGATTCAGTAGTTGCCTC
>WMED01010224.1:4267-15878 GCA_019650415.1 Pipa parva | reverse complement strand
AAAGACAGCCACAATAGGCTGCTACTCTTGCAGTCGCATCTTTATAATGAGAATATTGTTGCAGTCGCGACTTTACTATGGAAATGGAAATATTGTCGCAGATGCGACTTTACAATGGGAGAGTGGTCGAAGTCGCGGATTTGCTATGGGAATCTGCTGTTTGAGAATTCAACAATCGAATTCGGACTATAGATAATAAGCCCCAAAATCCTAATTTGTGCTGCATTGTACTTTCTAAATGATTAGATTTGATTAGTTGTATAACATAATCTAATGTGTACATTTACAGGCATTATTTTTATCTTTAGACAATATTCGCTGATGGTGTGGGTTGAAGAAAAAAAAAATACTTAAAAAAAATGCAGTATACTTGCGGTAACTTATTTGAAATCATTAAAAATGGCAATTAGTTCTTTGAATATTCAACATAATATATTTTTATGCCCAACAAAAAAAAAAAATCTTTTTGCAAGGCCTTTAATAAACCTATAAAGCTTAACAAACATATATTAATGTCATCTAATGGAGGAAATAAGAAATGACTTTCATTACATGATGTAAAACAGAGTAGAAACAATGTCCTTTATCTCCGGTTCTAATATGTGCACATTAACAACCAAACATCAATCATTCAGCCTCAATATGCATAAATACTGAAGTGTATGAGTGATTTTTGTCAAATAAATAAGGACCCTTCAAAAGTTTCCACATTCTGGATGCACCCGCTAGATAATGGAAGCAAATTAGTCACAGGATGTATAGTTCTAATTAGGTCCACATCAAACAGTAACCTTTCTGTTCTAGTACTGAAAGATAACCTTGACTTTAAATAACTGGTAATATCAAAAAGTGAAAATATTAAATTTAGACTGTCAATGCCATTTATTCCAGTCTATTATTTGTAAAAAAAAAAAAAAATTAAAAAAAAAAAAATGTTTTCTTAAAGCAACAGTACCTTATTTTATTGATGTGTGTTAGCCTACCTGCTTTCTTAAAGTGTAGAAATATTTAACTTATCAAATAAACACCAAACAAAGGAGTCAGTGAGGAGGGCCAAAAGCAGTGAAATTCAGGTGCTTATCCATGAAAGTCTGAAGGCCTAAAGGTCCAAATTCACATTTATTCACCACTTCTCCATCTTCGCTTGTTCAAGCGTCAGAGTCTGTCAAAGTATCACATTTGGCAAGGGATACTTTGTTAAATTTGCCAGTATGACTTCACCAGATGAAAGTGGTAAAGTAGGGGGTTGATTACAGGGCTTCAATGTGGCATAATGAGACTGTTCATTAACAAGTGACAATCAAGACTGTAACCAAGTGACAACATGAACTAAGGATATGGTGACATAGAAAGGGATGTATTATTCACTTAATACAGTTATTGGGACATTGTGAGGAAGAACTGTTTTCTTAACAACAGAGATGCAGTGTAACATTCAGGATCATACTTGAAGCTAACACACAGGAATCCTTTTAATATTAATATTCCTATTAATATTTAATAGACAAATTCAAATTCTAATGTCAGTTTCCTTATCTCTTTCTATTATTTCTTTTTTTGCTAACTATTTTTGGCAGTGTAGGGTAATTTTCATCATAAATGGGTCATAAATATACAGTAGAATGATCATTGCTAAATAATAATGTTAATGGTCTTTTCATAATAACATTTTGACCACTGTTTTTGTGGCGTTTATTTTTGTATTAGAGATTATACTTTATAATTTTTGAATATTGCATTACTGTACCTGTTAAGTACACCAATTGGGGCAAAATGTATTAAAGTTGGAAAGACCAGTGGTCTTTCCAATTTTACCGAGATAAATCTCATTTTGTTCTCTGGAGATTTCTTTTAATATCAAGTTTCTCGATCTCTAGAATTTTTTTTCCATAGAAAGGCAGCCATGTTTTACATTAGTAGCATGGCTGCCTTTCCATGGAAAATATAGAAAATTCAGGATCACGAAACTTGACCTCGTTATCTCGAATGAAATCTGGCGAGAATAAAACGAGATTTCACTCGGTAATGTCGGAAAGACCCAGAGCGGTCTTTCCAACTTTAATAAATGTCGCCCTTATTATAACAATCTAAAAAATGGAAAATGGTACACTTGTTTCTATTTAGCAGAGATCTTCAGAGGCACCTGAAAATGGCTTCTTCTTTTAATTTATCAAAAGTTAAAGTGCATCGGCAAGCTTAGATAAAATGCAGGTGGGGAGGAGTACAGTACAGCAAAAGCTGCTCTTTGAATGACTTTAGATAAAACAGCTTTTATTGAAGCTCTCCCAAATGGAACTTCCAAATATTAACTTAGATGAATCCAATTGTAGTAGTCACAAAGTGAAAATGTATTTTTTTCTGAGGTCTACGATGCCATTAAAGCACTTGGGGTTTAATTCAGCAAGGTGCGAACTCACCTTGTGATGCTTCGCCTCAGCTCACACAGACTGTTATGCGCTCGCTGATGTCCGCGTGCAGGACATCAAAGAGCGCATTACAGTCTGTGCGAGCTGAGGCGAAGCATCGCAAGGTGAGTTCGCACCTTGCTGAATTACCCCCTTGGTTTTACAGGGCTCAGTTCAGCATCATTAATTAATCACTAAATAACCATCAGCTCAGTTGCTGCCCCAGTTCCTGGTAGGAGAATTATTTCCCTCCAAGTGGCTGGTCCACTTCAACTGCATCCAAAATTCACATTTACAACCAAAGGGAATAAAACTTCTTGGGAAAAAATCTGAATAAAGTCTAAGTAGACTAGTCAGGGAACACAGACATGGAAAAGAATATTGTGCCAATAATCATAAAAATACTGCAAAAAAAAAAAAGTAACATTCTTTCCTTTTTATAGCAAAAGAGAAAAGTGTGAAAATGGCCAAATCTAAGAATCAGGGTTGGTGTTCCATTGACCAAAGGAATAATTATTATGAAATAATTGGAAATGTTTAGTGCTATTAAATGAATCAGTCTTCAGGCTGTATCTATTGTCTAGGGTTTTGTTTGTAAAAAGAAAAAAAAAAAAAAAAAACAATTCCACATTCTTGAATGCCTAGAAATAACATTGATACAAAAGAAATTGTATTGATTTGAGTGGTTGGGTCACCTTATCACAGTGGTTCTCAACCTGTGGGTCGCGACCCCATTTGGGGTCGAATGATGATTTGCCTGGGGTCGCCTAAGACCATTGGAAATATAAGGATTAAATGGGGTTACCCAATAACAATTAACAAATGGGGGTCGCCAAATCACGGGGAATTATACTAAAGGGTCACGGCAATAAAAAGGTTGAGAATCACTGCCTTATCACCTTACTTGTACAACTGAAGCAAGTGATTGCTGGTACTAGAAATTCTAAAGTTTACACTGCATCAAAAAATATGCTTTTTCAGCATCTTAATGGCCTATTTATATACAACAGGGAGTGTTTGGTTTTCGTTTAAGAAACATGAAGAGGACATTCAATATTTCTCATGTCCAGAAAGCAATGCAATTCATGAATTAAACCTTTTAAAGATAACATATTAGTGCTATAACTGAATAACTGCCATACAACCAAAAATGGAAAATTTTAATTTTTTCTGGATTGGTCCTTGAATAAAGCCTGAATCAAAATAAACTCGGAAAGACCGCTCTCAACCTACTATAGTGTGACTGACTACGATGCACAACGCATGCGACGGAGTCTGTCGCTCTCTGCTGATTCATGAATAAGAAGAAGTGAATTCACGACTTACTAATCATATGGAAGTGAACAAATGCAGAGACAATATGCAAGGTGAATTTGATGAATAACCCAACGAGGGGGATTTTAAGTGGTTTTAACTTTGTGTATGTGTCAATTTTTGTGCATTTTGATTAAAGTATAGAGACTTTTTGGTACCTCAGTGAGTGCAAGCTTTCTTTTCGAACTACTTTATTTCTCTGTTGTTATATATGTTGGGTTCAAAATGTGATAATTTGTTGTTATATCTTGTTTGATATTGTCCTATAGTGCAGCATCAATAGAATAACTAGTATTATTTTGTTTTTTTTCAGTGTGTATACCCCACATGGTTAGTTTATTTTAAACCCAACAAGCTGCTCTCCTCATGGTGCCTAAACAGGCAGATGCAAGAAGAAAACACCTGCAAATAATGGTTGCAGCTGTTGAAGAACAGCTGGGGTTCAAAGGTGAAATCATTTCTGCATTATGTTATGGGTGGGAATATCTTGCCATCTCACAACAGAAAGAAGTCTTTGTGAAGGCTCGAAAGCTGCAATTAACTTTTGAAAGATGCTTTATGGAAAGCTTTTGTATTGCAGTACAAGATTCTATATTCCAAGATCATTTAAAAAGCCCTTGGAATAAGACTTAACGCATCAAATTACTAATATTATTTAAGGTATTTAATGATTTTGACGTTCAGTATTTTTCTGCCATTGCGACACAAAGACATGTAACCAATAAGACTGTTTAAAGTGCACTGATCAGGCTGCCTGTTGAACCTCCACTTGCACAAGGGTAACGTCTATTTTAACTTAGAAACTGAACAGTACACTGCCGTCTTTTTCTCTAAATGTTCCCATGGCAACAGTGTTTCAGACCATGTAAATATTGACAATGCGACTACTCAAATCAGATTTCTCTTAGATTAGGTTTAGTAACATCCGATTGGAGGAGCCTTGGTGACAATTTTCTGTGGACTGGGAGCATTCCAAGTGTTCAGGAATGGCTATTACTAGGAGGACAGTGTGGCAGCTCTGATAGCGCTTTGCAGATGATTGATATACAGCCATTAGTTCAGACACTGCCCTGTTGCAAATGGGAAAATACATTACATAGAGTGATGTGTGCACTTTAAGCCTCAACTATAATAAGATTAACATTTGTTAAAAGCAGATACTAAGCATTATACATTTATATTCATTTAGGCATTTCACTGAGAGTATTGCTTATAGAGGTCACAGAAAAATTCCATGACCATACAAATGCATGAGGTCACAAGAAGAGAGGATTTATACAGGTAGAAACCTAATTTCCTATATCCATACAATTGGCTTGAACCACTACACCAGTGATTTTCAACCGGGGTTCCGTGGAACCCAAGGGTTCCGCAAGGACAACCCATGGGTTCCGCGACACACTGGTTGATCGGCATCATTACCCGGGTCATCAGAGAGAGATTGCATCAATCTCTCTCTGATGAGCCAGGTAATGATGCCAATAGCTAATGATTCGATCTCTGTCCCTGCTAACAGTGATCTGACAGCGATCATTGTTAGCAGGGACAGAGACCGCATCATTACCCAGCTCGTCAGAGAGAGATCGCAGCCTTGGATCCATCCTCTGTGACCTGTTGGGTATGTAGACGTCAGTGACGTCACACGCGTTATGCGATTTCTAGGGTTTCCGGGTTTCTAGGGGTTCCGCCAGAAATTTTATTACATCAAAGGGTTCCCCTGAAGAAAAAAAGGTTGATAAACACTGCACTACACTATGCTTCATAATGCTTTCTTAACAATACTGTAGTTTAATACTTTTCTCCTGGTTACTGTAACTTTCACTACTGCACACTACCCTGCTTCATCTCTCTCTTTTTCTTTTCTCACTGCAACTTATTCTCAAGCTTGATCCTTTCTTTCAACACAGAACTTCAGAGCTCTCCAAAGACCTTCCTCACTTCTCCATGCATTAATTTCTTCATCTTCCAGTTCATTGTATGGAGAAGGGGTTGCAACACATTTATCCTGTTTCCCCCCAAAAATAAGACTAGTGTTATTTTTTCTAAGCTTAGAAATATAAGACCTCCGCTGAAAGTAAGACCTAGCTGCAGTAAAGTACTGGAAATATACTGTACAGTACCAAGTTTGCCAGAAAATAAGGCATCCCCTGAAAATAAGAACTAGGGAGTCTTTGGGAGCAAAAATGAATACAAGACCCTGTGTTATTTTCGGGGAAACGTGGTAGCAATGTAACTTTTTGAAACACTTTAAACATCTTAACATCAAACAAGTACCACGGAGCACATGTCTACAGCTTCTACTGCAAATTGAATCATCCCAAACCCCGAATAATGACTTCCACAGCCCTGGGTTACAAGAGAAGGTACTAAAGGAGGCTCTCTGACTGCTTGTGATGTGACCCTGGCCCCAAATTTTACACTGGGGCTATACTGTACATTTCTAGTTATGTCAAACTTACTAAACCACTACACACTAAAATTCTAGTCTGCTCTGAATTCACAGCTATCCAAATAAAAAGAAGCCATCATTAAAAAAAAAAAAAAAAAAGAATTAGCCCTTTATTCTTGCGGTACAGTTGCTGTACGGATCCAGAAACCACCATATTTCACGCTAGCGTTACACTAGTATAACGAATATTCATTTTTAGATGAACGGGTCTGGAAATCAGAACAGGCTTTCAGCAAAGAATATATAATAAACATAAAGAAATCAATATTTACATTTTTCTAGCTGTCATGCACAGAGATTCATGGAATTGATTTTTTTTTGCAGTCAAACTATCAAGTGAATCGGAAACTTTGCAGTGAGGCTGTATGCAAACCACATGATCTCAAATGTTTTTTATGTAGATTTTATCCAGTTGGGAATTAGGTAAATAATTAAGGGGTGAGGCTGCAGGCCAAATTAAATGGAATAATATATATTGTAATTTCACAATATAACCTGATGAATGAGGCAGTCGTGAGAAGGGGATACCTTAACACATCCTCATATGCACAAATTGCTCAGGATTTGTAACTTGGACTAAGATGTCCATGCAGACTTGTTTATGTTGAAGAAATTGGTACAGAAAATATAAGACTGGTTTTCCCAACTCAAGTTCTCAATAAAAAAAAAAACCCTATCATTGTAGTTTACTATGTATTGTGTTGCAGGGACACCTCCCTAGCAGATGAAGGGAATTTCTGTTCCGAGAAGGAGTTGTGGTAATAGGGTTATGAAAATAAACAGGTACAAGGTGTTCTAGATCAATACATAACAGACCCGGATTATGGTCTTTATTTTTTTGATAAACTAATGCTAGTTATGGGTTTGGTTGAATTCTGTATTTTAAACAAATGGTGTAAGTGTAAAATGCTATAATGACTTAAGTATTATAAGGTTATACAATTTTTGGACCAAAGAGGAAAAAAGCCTCTGTATTATAAACATTGAATTCCCCTTTCACTTGTATTGAATTATTTAAAGAGTTTCTCATTGACTGTGATATTATATAGGCTTTAAAATCAGCACAAAGAATGTGAAGCGTTTATAAGTTATACAACGACTAATAGAACTAATTATACACAGCGCTGTAAATCACATTGAGGAACTAATTTAATTCTGTATTTTAAGTAGACAAGCACTCCAAAAACAACTATGCAGCAGAGAAAAGTTTCACTCCACTAAACCCACTGCCACAACTCGATTGAAGTCCCTATACTAACTAAAGCCTGCATATATGAACTATAAAATAGATCTCTGCATTGTGGGGTACTCATTATTTCCACATAAAATGGTAAATTAACCATTTGACTGAAGAAGGAAAACTGAAAAAAATACAACCTCAAAGGTAGCATTAACCCATTTCCATGAATGAGTCCAAAAGTCTCTCTCTACAGTTTTGCTCGATGTACAAGTTCACCAAAAGTCCTAAAACAGAGGTTATCAAAGGTTTATGACCTTTGTGAGAACATACAGTACTTGGCTTCCCTCTTCTGTACTGAGTTTTATTACACATATATTGCTTCTTTTACTAAGAATTACACACCTGCAGCAGCCAGGGGACACTGAGCGTGCTAGAGACAAGAAATCTACTTCCATATGTTGCCCATTTAACACTGCTATAGCTTTCGCTCTAATGGAAACTGATACATAGGATTTCACACTTGCCAAAGATCCCCCATAAACATACTTACAGGACAGTCCAGAGTTGTGCCATGGTATAGGTTGAACTGAAATGGAATCAGACCACATGATGCTTTAAAACTACAGTGGTACCTCGGTTTTCAATCGACTTGGATTTCAAACAAATTGGTTTTCAACCACAACATTTTGTCTTGGAATCTGAACAAATATTTGGAACTCAAACACCCAAGATGAGCAGAATGGCATTCGCAGCATCAATACAAGTCAATCTGCGATTGGATTTCTTATGGGATAAATTGTTTTGGTTCTCAACCGCACTTCCAGAACGAATTGTGGTTGAGAACCAAGGTATCACTGTACTTTTGGACAAAACTAACTGTATTGCAAGTTTACAAAGACCTATCTCCAAGAATAGGACAAAAAAACCTAGATTGGAAATAAACCAGCCATACACTTACATTTCCTTTATGTACCTCCTTCCAGCAAAGCTTGCTAGATGCACTGCACCACCATCTTCATTCCTGTCTATTCAAATCTATTCTGTATAGCAGTGGATAACTTTTAAAATATGTTTTAGTGCAGAAAATGTTTTCACTGCAAAGATGTAGACTTTTAATTGACAACCTAACCCGCATTTATGCAAATAGATGATCTCACCCTAATTACACATTAATTGCTGTAACATTTAATCATAAGCCAAAGTAACATTTATCATGACTCACACTGCATTCCATATTAATTCATAGACACAAGGTACAACACTATAAAATCAAGTAAAAGACATCAAAATTCAGTGCACATAACAAAGAAACATTCATTGCATGCTGAAGAGAGTCTGTGCCCATATGTGTCATAGTGCATATAGTCTCCACTAATGGCTCTGTCAATCCCATTCTATGTCATAATTAGGGATGTAATCCAATACATATTAATACAACATACTGCACAGATTAAAATAAATGTCATCATAATGTTTTATAACATTCAACTGGAACTCAATGGGCTTGTCTAGCAGTAATATATAATTGGAATTTATGTTAGACATGCACTGATATCTAGTTATTAGATAACTGCCAAATATTCTTTATTTTTAGTAACATCTAAAACAAAAGCAGTAACAAGAACAGATATTTTGCCACTTGAATTCTAAAGGTATAATTAGGAAACTTGGGCAAAACGATATATTTTTGCCATTTTTGTCTTGCTCATGGTAAAAAATATTAATTCTGGTAGCATTCATATGTCCTGCCCCTTACTTCAACAAAGGTGCTAAACATTTCACAAATGCTGGTTTTATCTAATAAGTCTAGTACAACCAGTGGCCCTTTCAGTCACTTTTGAATTACAATTCCCAGAATCCCCTAAAACTAATATTGGTTGGAGAAGTTCAACTACATTTCAGTGGAAGAGAGAAAGAATTATGAGCCTCATTGACAAAAGTGCAAATAGTTGCATAGAGCTGTGAATTTGCCTCCACTTGCCAGTGTTCGCTTATTGAGAAAAGTCTGCAAAGTGGAGAATACGCAACCAATTCAGGCGACTACACAAGTCGCAAATTTATGGAACTCTTCGCACCATTTTGCCTGCACGTGCACAGGTACTTATACTATTGATTAAACGGAGCAGTGGTGTGAAGGTATGAATGCGACTAGGTGAACTGCTCCGAATTCACCTGTTTGACTTCACCACTTCAGACTGGTGAATTGGGAGGTCGATGGCAAGGCACCAGTGTTGCACAAAGTGACTATTCTTTCAAAAGTGACAATGGCAACTACAACTAAGTTACAACATGATGGAGGGACAAGGTGACATATAAACTGAAAGAATATGATGAGACTGACATCACTGCCCTTCACTTGTCAAATTCGCTTCAGTCCGCATGACTTTTCATCCTACTTCTATCTGACTGACTACACCACACTACGCATCCGACAGCGTTCGTCATTGTCCGTCTGTTCAACAAGTGTATTCTCTGCTTATTCAATACTGAGAAGTGAATTTGTGACTATTTTGGCGATGCAAATCGAATTGTAGTGAACTGAATTCGACAGGTGAATTCACCCTTTAGTCAATGAGACTCAATACCTGTAGCAGAACAAATTAAAAATAATACCATTTAAGCATGTATGTAAAATGAAACAAGACTGTAAATGTAGACAGATGGCAAATGGTAAAAAAGATAGTAAAACTGGATCATAGCACAATTTATTGCAGCAGGACCTTCAAAAAATGTGCATATGTTTCTCGGATGTGTGACCTCCCTTCATCAAGTGGATTGTGTTGCACACTGTTTGAAGATCCTGCTGCAATAAACTGCACTTAATCATAACTGCCTGGTCTGGCCTTGTTATATATATTAAGTGGCTTATCAGGAGAGTCAAAGGGAATTCTGCTAATTAGCTTATACAAAGAGTAGCTGGGGAGAATAGACTAGTCTTACCAAATGACCCCTTTAACCAGACACGGAATTGGAAAATCAAGGATTTATTTCATTTAATGCTGCCTTAAGCGAAAACAGGTTGATGTGGTAAAAATTATGTCCAAAAGAGTTCCTGCAAGATGAAATTTTAGCAGAGATCTCTGTCATGGTTTTTCAAAAGTTTCCCACTAATGTTTTAAATACCATAAAATTATGGAGAACAACAACTCCCAGAGTGCCCTGAGTTAGCAGAGGGAATTCTGGATTCAAAACGGCCGCTTACATAACTCTTTCCAGACTGATGATGTACACAAAATATTTGTTTGTTTATGTTCTTGTATAACAGAAAGGCACGGCTCACACCAGCTGTATTATGCATTCTATAAGATCTGATCTGTAATTTTTGTGTTTCAGTTTCACTTTAAGCAGGAATTTGAGGTTGCATAGCTTGACTAACAGACATACACTGTTAATAAAATATGTGAAAGTGAGATAAACTTCAACCTAACCACTAAACTAATTTCTCCCATTACAAAATGCTCTCTAAACCCTTGGCTTTCTTAATAATAACAATACCAATAACAATACTGGAAATCATAATAATTACTCGCATTTCTAACGGTTTTTTGCAGTTTTGTAAATGTGATAAAGGGAGAAAAAAAGTCTGCTTTTGCCTTGCTCTCATTATCTGCATGACCATTTTTCCAAACAATTCAGGCTGTGTTGAATTTTTTATTTATTTATTTTGAGAAAAAGGTGTGCATTTCTAAACTACATTGTCAAAATCTCAAGTCCTGCAGTGCCCTCTTTTGGTAAAAGTAAGCAAGTACATAGCAGTGAAAATAAAAAGAATTTATCCAATTACAAAAATAAAGCTCTCCTCTCTACACCTAAAAATGAATCTATTACCAAGGAATTCATACACTTCTGCCTGAGCATTTTATTGACCATTTATGAAAATAAATGTATCACGACCCATCTGCAGTTTAAATTGTACTTAATTAAAACATTTTTCTGCTTACAAGTGAGTGCCTAAATGTCTATTTAGGGTGAAATTTATTAAACTCGAAAAGGATGATTTTGGGCTTTTCGAGTTGATCCCATGAGATCTCGGCTGTTTGATCTGAAAAAAATGTTAGATTTTTACTGATAGAAACTTTTCAATCAATTTTGAAGATCAGACTTTTTAATGGAAAGGTAGCCAATTAATGTAAATTATCAAAAAATATTGACTGATTTTTACCGATCAAACAGCCAAGATCTTGCAGGATAAACTCGAAAATATTAAGGGGGGAATTCACCATAGTGCGAAGTGAGGTCTGGATCCTTCGCCTCACTTTGCAC
>WMED01010223.1:0-15878 GCA_019650415.1 Pipa parva | reverse complement strand
AGAGAGACTGCTCATTTAGTTGCATAAGTGTTTGCAGGCCCCTTTATATAAGGATGTCAGTGTGGTGACATCACTGCCGGGTGTGTGCAAATTAGTGGGTGCCTATCCACACCTGGCATACCCTGTGCCCATGCCTATGTTTATTCTACACACCTGGCCAGGCCTCAACCCTCTTTAAGAGCTACTAAACTTATTAAGGTTCATAATACTGTAAGCACATGCCACTACATTGCTAGTGGTATTTTAAATATAAAGAAAAATAAAAACACTGGTTCTGGTGACTGGTTCAAGTGAAGTGACCTATGAAAATTTTTCATATGGAAGGACATCTTTAATTTATTTTAAATTAGTAATGATGCAAGTATATGCATAATTTAACAGACTGGTTGAAATGTGTATTCTTATGATTCTAGAAATAAAAATTCGTGAACGGTGGTTAACTGGGTTTGTTTTTATTTATTTATATTTCTTGTTTATGGAAAATATTATGCTTTGAGCTCACATTAAATTCAAACAATCTGTCATAGGACCCCAGCGATGTAAACTCATATACTGCCGTAGAGAAAGGACAATCCTTAAATGGTTAAAACTCTCTGGGAGCATATTTGTTAAAGGGGAACTTTACCCTCATTTAGTCTAGGGCAGGGGTCGGCAATCTTTGCAGAGGAAGGAGCCATTTCTGTCCCTCCTCCACCTTTGCAAATTCCTCCGGAAGCTGAAAAGTGGGAGGAGCAAGTACGCTCCCAATCACATGACCTTTGACATCCCGTCACAAGAGACGTCAAAGGCCGGATGCGGGCGGGAGGGCAAATCACTCGGAGCCGCACACCGCGGCCAAAGAGCCAAATGCGGTGTTGTTTGCCGACTCCTGGACTAGGAGAGATTAGGATGGGGAAGGGGAGAGATATTCACAGATGTGACTCTTAGGCTCCAACATTGCACCTCTTCTGTTCACAATCCTGATCTCTTCTTCTGCTGACAGCCGGCGAGCTCAAGTGTCGAACAGAAATGCCACAAAATCTGAAACCTGTTCTTTTTCATGCACTAAAAGTACCCAATAAAGGTTACTGTGTTGGCTGGTTTCCTCCTTTCTACAAATTTCATGTTAGATATATCTGCTGTCCCAGAAGCAAGAAATATTCACTTGCATGTGTAATGCACTTTTCCCATGTCTGTATTATATTTGTGTTGCTGAATTGCACAGAGCTGCATACATTTTTGGCAATTTATAAATAAAATTATACATACACTCAGTACATACATCTAATGCTGCCTGATCTTACAGTTGGTGTATGTTTTTATAGCATCTCTTAGGGTTAGATGCCACTAAGAGATCGTGCAAATTTGGGCCACTTATATGTCCTTTAGTTGGCTTAGGGGGATCCTTAAGTCCCAGCTTTATTTTGAAGCTATTATGGGCCATGCAGTCCTGATTAAATCCTATGTGAAATGTAGTTATGGACCTTATCATGCTTGTTACCTGTTCTTCGTTATTTGGCATAGAAAGCACCCTGCACTTCTCGTGTTTTCAATAGGTAGTTGCTAAGCTTTCCTATAATATATCCCCTTTCAATGAACCTCTGTGTCATTTGTGTTCAAATGATAGGAACATGCATTATCATCAGTTATTTCTTCTTACTCTGCAGTGTTATGAAATAGGTAAGGTAAAGACATGATAGTAGTGGAAGGTGGCAGCTGGTGGTTTACCAGTTCTTTTTTATATAAGCTATGGGCCAGTTTGTTACCTTGTGCCCATATGTGGACATGTAAAAAATTGATTTTCTGCAAACTGGTGGTAGCTGTAAACCTAATGGTTGATGGAATGTGATTAAGTTGGTGACGAATATGTTGCTGATGTATCGTAAATATTACAATAGATGTTCTTTGTAATAAGTAAAAAAAAGTGTGCATTTCATATGTGTACATAAATAAGCTGGAAGATATAACATAAATATATATGTGTGTGGTTGGAAAATATTTAATTTAATAATAGTTTCACTTTAAGACTTAATTATTCTTTGATAAACTATTTAGTGACTGTCTGTAAAGAAGACATTTCCCTGCCAAAATTTCTTCTATATCATAAAAGATTTGATGTTAACTTAATATGAAGAATCAGTGATTTATGTCACTTAACATTTTCCTTTTGAACAACACCTGATCATTGTTTAATCGATGACTCCTTCTTTCCAAGTGTGTCTGTTAATTCATTATAAGAGAGCACATGGAATTGTTCTTCTAAGGGATTATTTTCTGCCTATTTTAGATACCATGATCAACAGGATGTCACTAGCAATTTTCTTGGAGCAATGTGGTTAATATCAATCACTTTTCTATCAATTGGATATGGTGATATGGTACCGAATACATACTGTGGAAAAGGAGTGTGTTTACTGACAGGAATTATGGTAAGTATTTATTTTTATATGTTGTCTACTACTGGTCCTCACACAGCACATGACAGATCTTAACAATAGAGCAGATATTCACTGTAGCTTGTAGAACATGTATGTTTTTATTTGGCTCCAATCACAGAAACTCATGCAATTATGCAAATTCTGTACTGAAAAAAACTAATTTTTACAGTTGTCCACAATAAACTATATATTTTCACCACTGGCAAATGGCAAGCCATTTTATTATCCAGTAGCACTTTTTAAAAGCATTCTATACCAAACAGACAGAGGAATGGTTAATAGTATAAGAACATTACAAGTTATGGGTACTAGATAACTGAAGGTGGGACCTTGATCCAGGGAATTATTCTGCCATATTTGGAGTCGGGAAGGAATTTTTCCCCTAATATGAGGATAATTGGCTCCTGCCTCATGGGTTTTTTGCCTTCCTCTGGATCAACATTGCAGGAAAATAGGCTGAACTGGATGGACTTGTGTCTTTTTCAGCCTTATAAACTATGTTACTATGTTACTGGTGAAGAAAAAAGAGGAGACATTTGCTGGAAATTGTAGAAATGATAGTAACAACTACCTATTTATTAAGCACACAACATGTTTTGGGTGAAACTCTTTATCAAATGTGAGTTGCACAGATAACAAGGTCATATACAGTATATATATATATATATATATATATATATATATATATATATATATATATATATATATATATATATAAATGATTAATTGAAGAACACATCCAGTCTAAACCCCACCTACAAACACATGTGAATAGGAGGAAACTGCTCAAGAAATCAAGGACTATACCTCTGAGAGGTATAGGAGGAAACTGGTATAAGTCTTAATTTCTTGAGTAGTGTACTAATACTCACATGTACTTTCAACTTGTAGGTGGGGTTTAGACTGGGTGTGTTCTTCAATTATTTCTATATGTATGACCTTGTTATTTCTGCAACTCACATTTGAGTTGTGTGTGTAATGTTGTGTGTGTAATAAATAGGTAGTTCTAACTACCATTTCTACAATATCCAGCGAATCTCCTCTTTTTTCAATATATTTACAAAAGTTTGGACGGAACTAACGAGATTCCTGCCTGGATCCCTCGATCACTGTTCTACTTGCACATTTTTCTATATCTACTAGTGAAGAAGTGAAATGCATATTCTGTGATCTGGTGGTTATCGTTATTAGTGACAAACAAACCCTGACTGATGTACAGTGCTACATTATGAAACAAACAACCAGGACAAATCTGCTAATGTCCCAACAGGTAAAGGGAAATTAATAGATTGTGTTTGACTTGTGTGGGCACATCAGTAGGACAATCATGTTTTTTTCACTTTTTTTTAACATATTTTAAATAAATCAAGAAGGGTCATGAGCAAGTTAAATCTCTTTCTCTGCCACAGAGGGCACTGGGGAAAAAATTTTTTCCTGTAGCTACTAATTTCATGATTTTCCAATATTTTTCTCTTATGTTTAAATTTGGTTGAAATAACTCAAGCGTCTTCTGATTGGAAAGTGCAGCTGCTTTTCTGACATGATTTGTTTGCTTTTGGATAATTTGTCAAACTTTTCAGACAAATATATTTCTTCCCCAAGGCTGCGTAATGTTCAACTTGGACTTTTTCCCAGGCATTTTAAAATCTCTAGAAAGGTTTAGGAAAGAACAATAACAGTAAGGTATTGTTACAACTCTTATAGCCTCACTGCATTGCCATAGTCTGGTGTGCACCACAATGTTCACCATTGTTATGGTTCCAGCTACTTCCCTTTTTAAAATAAGAGGCCACTACCTTAAGCGTCAATGAAAATGGAATTATTATCACTGTACCAGAATAATTATCTTGCATTATAGCCATTTCCTTTAGATCAGTGGTTCTCAACCTTTTTATTGCCGTGACCCTTTAGTATAATTCCCCATAATTTGGCGACCCCCATTTATTAATTATTATTGGGCAACCCCATTTAATCCTTATATTTCCAATGGTCTTAGGTGACCCCAGGCAAATCATCATTCGACCCCAAATGGGGTCACGACCCACAGGTTGAGAACCACTGCTTTAGATAATCAATTGTTTGTTGGAAAAATAAAAGTATGAAAATCTGAAATATATATATAAAACAGACCAAGAATAATTCATTTAATATTCAATGGAACTTGCTGAATTTGTTTCTATTTCAACAGTTCCCCTTTGCTTATTCTTTAAACGATGATTTTGTTTTTCTCAGCATATTTTTTTTTTCATACCCATGAAAAATTGTCAAAAATGACCCATTGCCATTTACTGCAGAGCTGTACAGTCAGCTGCATTTCCTTCACAGGTATAAAATCGTTCTTCACGCCGTATAAAGTTGGCTCACTGAGGAAATAGACAATTTTGTGCAATTTTTTTTCTCGTTTTTTTTAAACACTATTTATTTTTGGCCAGTATACAAACGCCTACTGGATGATTCTTTACAAATATAACGATACTTGACAACATCAGTTGTGCTCAACGGGGCCTTTGTTTTCATTAAGCCAAACATTTTTCTCAATTTTCAAAATTGCACATTTCAAATCAGTGTCAGATGCTGGCAAAGTTATTTTACCTTGTCAGTTTTGCTGTGAAAATTTCTTAAGATATAAATACAGCGTATATTGCAGTGAAGTGCATTGGATAGTATTCAGAATATATTTTATTTGGTTATATTGGTCTTTTAATATTAATTAATACAGTTATAATGTGCATGTTATCTGCAACCACAAATCATCAACACATGATTCTTTGTGGTATTAAAAAAGGCCACAGGCATAGAGATATGAGGTAAACACCTTGTAATGATGCATGGACCACAAATATTACATATTTTATTTAACCAGTTTAATCACTCTTTATTGAATAGATAGATGGCTGATGCACAGGGTTTTCAAAGCTTCCTGACACTTTCATCAAACAGTCAGACTCAGCGTCAGTCTGGCCTGCCAGGAAACTGGAAAAATTCCTGTTGTGTCCCATAACCTGGTGGGCCAACCTAGCAAGTAAGGCTGACAGGGCTGAGACCTCCCCTTGTGCTGGGTGTGTCATGTGAGACACGGCCAGCAAGGTGGGGGGGTGGCTCCTGGTGGGCCCGTCATCTCCAGTCCAATGGTGCTCAGAAGCCAGTTTAATTGAATTAGAATGAATCAATCAAAAATGGAAAAAAACCTAGAAGGCCAAGAGAATAGTTTGTGTGGGGAGAAATTGGCTAAACAGCAATAGCAGTGATTTGTCCACATACTTCAAGCAATTTAATTATTCAGCCCATGGGCAATAAAAAAAGCAGTTCAGTCCAGATCTGGAAGATACTTAGATTCAGTTAGAATTGTGCTATTTAACTATTTTTGTGTCGCAAATATTAAATCAAATTACAAAATAAAATAAAATTTACACGGAGTATTCAACCAACAAGACTGAACGCTTCTTTAGAGGGGACTTCCCCCTTTCCAGCACAGTTTTCCTAACTAAAGTGAGGACATCATGGCTTACCTGACTGTTATGACAGGTTTGTCTTACCACAGAACAATAAAACAACATATCAAATACAACATTTCCCTGTAGCCACAAGAGACTGTGTCTCTAGGCAGGTCAGACTGAGGGCCACCATTTAGTGAGGGACATAGGCAGGGAGGGATTGGAGGTCAAAATTCTAACTAAGAAGTATTTTTGATTAAAGCAAAAATTGTGAACCTGACAGTTGTGATTTATCTTCATATGCAATTATAGGTCATACTAATAAAGCACTTCAGTTTTCTGCATAGTTTAATCTGCATGGCCAGTGAATAGGTATAGACTAAGACACCAATCATTCTTTGCTTGTAAGCTCCTGAGATAGAAATAAGGCACTGACTACATTCTTTACTTACATATTCCTTTGCTGTCAGAATACTTAATATTTTCTCTGACAGCATTTCCTATTAACAGTCATCCCCAATCCGTACACCTGCACGTTTACTGTTAGCAGTGTTTTAGGAGTGTAGCAATCAAGTCCCACAATGAAAGAAAGAGTGATCTCTGTGTGTTATAAAGTTAAATAGAGTTCCTGTAGATGTCACTGTAGACATTTCACTAGTCCACACCAATAAGAAGAATTCCAATACTGTAGCAGACAGTAGGGCATTTCCTTCCTGATTACTGCTATAGGTGCTATTCTCCCAGCACAATGGTTCTTAACCGGGGTTCTATCGAACCCTAGGGGTTCAGTGAGTCAGTCTCAGGGGTTCGACGGAGCCTCTGCCACGGAGGTCAAGACACAGAGGTCAAGTGATTTAGCACTAAAGAAGGGTTTAGTGAATGTGCATATGAAACTGGTGGGTTCGGTACCTCAAACAAGGTTAAGAATCACTGCCCTAGCAGATCTTCCCATGACATTCCAATGACTCATTGTGGCTGATGATTTCTTGGAAACTAGAAAGCTTTTCAGCTGAAAATTACAGTGAACACTTGTTTTGTTGCACATCTTTGAGTATTCTCTGTACATTGGGATCTGTAACCCAGTCATCCATACTCTAGGAATCATGTGCAAACTACACAAAGCACTGTCAAAGGATTCAGCCTACTGAAGCTCTGGTTTGTTTTCATTCTGTGTGATTTGATTCTCTATTTATGGGGTAGAAGTTCAAACTCAGTGGTAAATTTCTCTATACTTCTTCCACCTTCAGCCAGAGTGCATGTCTCCTGTCCATAGCAGTACAACATCACATAGCACTGATTACTTGCAGTGAAGGGCTTTTTCACTTTCATCCTCCCATGAGCCAAAAACGTTATTCCTTTGCTGCTTTTTAACATACTGACCCCATGACTGCGATTTTACAGCATAATATATCAGTACAACTAAATACTGTATGTGAAGTTCCTAAATTCTCTCTGGGAAATGTGCTTAAGGTGTGTAGTGTTGTTGGCATAAAATAAAGGATTTTTGGCCATTGCCACAAGCTCAATTTGCAACAGATTAATGTTCAAGCTGTTGTTGACCATTTCTCCATTTGGATTAAGCTACGTATCTTACAATGTGCTTCAGTAATACAACATCCACATGTTATTAAAAACAAGTTTAATCTACTTATGCATCATTATGCTTGAATCTGATTCTCAATATTCTGTAACTGAAGGCAAAACACAGAGATCTGATGAATACCTTGAATAACTTATTTATATGTACTATAAATTTATGACTATAGATAACTTGATCTTCTAAACTTATCCAGAAGAGACAGTGGATGTTTTGTTAACCATTATGCATTAAATATTTTGTGTAAGAAAAATTGGCTGGGTTCTTTAAAGCATTGCTTAAAAAATATTAATAAATAATATGGCAATGCAAATCTGCGTTTGAATTAAATGTAACAAAAAGCCTTTATTTAAAAATGTGTTTTTTTCCCTGTCAGTGCAGGATTACTGTCTGGAGGCTGGGCAACAAAAGAACTTGAAAGCTGATCTCTAATAACTCCTTTTCCTTAGATCCCTTTAGTTTCTTTCTGTTGCCCTCTCTAGAAGGGTAGACATGCTCGTATCTCATGCTTAAGGTAAGTATAATTTTTATTTTCATTTTGATTTTATTCCTTACATACTTTTATTGCTTCTGCCTCTTAAATGCTTTCATAAGTATTGAAATTCTTGTTAAGATGATTATTTTAAAACCTTATAATAAGAATAGCCTATGTTCTGTTCATTATAAAGGATGAACTTATTAAGGTCAAGGATCAATAAGTCACTGGCAGACAACATTACACAAAAGGTGTAGCCTTTGTCCCATTAGGCTAGGTTTCCAAAGCTTCCATGTTTCGGGCCTTGTTCCATGTAAGATGGACTTTACCCCAGAGGTCAGATTATTCTTTCAGTCCTTTAATCTCCTCAGACTACTACTTGGAGATCTGTTTCCTCCATGGGATTTAAACCTGGCATTGAAGGCACTCATGTAATCTCTCGTTGAGCCATTACATTAAGTTCCCATTAAAATTCTCAAAACAGCTTTCCTTTTAGCACCATGTTCTAAACTAAGAAGATTTCAGAACTTAGAATATTCCATAAAGATAAATCAGTGTTCATAACAGTGTCCTCTTTCCTGCTTAAGGTCATTTCAGACTTCCACATTAATCAAGAAATCTGTATTGCTTTTGTCTACATCCAGTCAATGCAAAAGAAAGGAAACTTTACAATTCAGACAGTCAGATGAATGAAATTCTATGTTGCAAACTGTAAGGAGTTAAGAACATCTAGTGCACTTCTAGTGACTTTTGCCGAACAAGAAAGGCCAAATGACATCCATACATCCTTCTATGGGTACAACACCGCTTTCATTTATTAAATCTTACTCTAATTATAAAAAATAGCACATCATGGGCACTTTACATAACTAGAGCTTTGCTTATCTTCTTTGGCTCTAAATTGTAAGGTAGTCATTTAGTCATCTCCTTGTGCTTTTACACAATTTTTTTACCTTCTTAATATTTTTGGATCAGCTATTTTTGGGCACATAATTCTTCCCTCCCTTCTATATTTTGGACAGCTCTGGTACATCCCAGTCATCCTTCACTGACAGGAAAGGCCATTAGAGAAAAGGGGATTTCTTTACCAGTAAATCCTTTTCTTGCAGGCCGAACTGTCAGTGCAGTCCACCTTGGTTATTTTGTTTTGGGTTACTGGTCTTCCGTTTTCTTTGATGGGCTTTCTGTTATGCACTGCCATGCCCTTTCTCTTCCTTTGGCTCTCCCATAATTCTCTGTCTCCAAAACAGGTTCTGGTACTAACTGAAGAGATCCCAGGGGAGATGCTATTAGAGATCAACTTTCTTTTGTTGTCCTGCCTCCAGCTGTCAAGCCTTATAATCCAGTCATCCTGCACTGACCATTTGGCCTGTGAGAAAAGAATTTACTGGTAAGAAAATCCCCTTTATTAATAGAATAAAAATAATTTTTCTGTTCTGTTTACAGGGTGCAGGTTGCACTGCACTTGTTGTTGCTGTTGTTGCAAGGAAGCTAGAACTTACCAAAGCTGAAAAACATGTTCACAATTTCATGATGGACACCCAGTTAACTAAAAGGGTAAGTTTGTACATTTCTACTAATTATTTACATGTACTACTAAACAGAATGTTCTTATATTGTATTGTAATTTTATAGCCTTAACTGATTTTATATATATATATACTGTATATACACTGTGAGTCTTAAAAAAACACAGCAAAATAGATTTGCTGCTGACTAAATTTTTTTACCTGACCCAAGTACCAACAGTACCAACCTGACCCAAGTACTAGCTTAATACTAACTTGTGAAACTTGAAATTCAATGAAGTGTATGCAACATAGGTTTATGCTAGCCTACTTTAAATAAAGTTTGTTACTGTAAAATCAGTGAGCCTTGTTAAAAAAAACAGTAACGTATTCGGGAAGTCTTTAATTAATCTACGACTGCTGTACCCTTTCAGCAGTACCAAATTCTTAATCAAAATTTTATCTTCAGTACTGAAAAACATTTTTTAGTCAGTTAGCAGCAAATCTATTTTGGACTCATAATACCAAATGTTATCAAAATCGGCCGAATTTTATGGAAGATATGATTAAAAATGTTTTGGTGTGTTTTATATATATATATATATATATATATATATATATATATATATATATATATACAGAGCTGGCTCTGGCTCCATTGGCGCCCCCAACCCTGGCGCCCCCATCCTGCACCACCCCCTTCCCCAGCGCCCACCAGCGATGCCCCGCCCCCTCCACCGGCGCCCCGCCCCCTCTCCCGGCGCCCACCCACCCGCGACACCCTGCCCCCCCGTGACACAAACCTTCGTGCGGGCAGGCGTAGGCATAAAAGTAGAAAAAAAATTGCTAGGGGCGCCCTCCTGGGCAGGCGGCGCCCCTAGCATTTGCCTACTCTGCCTAATGGCAGAGCCGGCACTGTATATATATACAGTATATATATTGGACTAACAGTCATTTTAAATAGACAAGATTTCGAGAGATACCCTCTCTTTCTCAGGTCAAAAGCAATACCCTGAGGGACAGAGGGTATCTCTCAAAAGCTTGTCTGTTTAAAACATCCAATAAATCCAAACAAGGGAAAAACAGCAGGCAAGGTAGTGAACTACCAAATAAATGTATTATGGTGATGCATTACAGGTGACGGTCATTTGATAAAGGGCCCAGTGCCCGAAACCTGTAATGCATCATCACAATAAATGTATTTGGTAGTTCACTAACTTGCCTGCTGTTTTTCCCTTTTTTGGATTTATTGGATGACTTTTTGGTACTGGGACAGATGTACCGTGGGAACAGCTTTATTTCCTAAACAAGGAAAACGTCACTCCAAAGGAACATTCTTTGTATTGTGATTGTCAATTTAAAATGACTGTTAGTCCAATAAAAAAGGTATCACCAAGTATTGCAATATTCATTTTTTGCATCTTTGGACTAACAAGACTACTCTATATATATATTTAAGTTTGGTGTATGGGCCATTTCTCCAGATAGCTGTATGGGGAAATGACCCATAATCCAAACTTAAATAGTTCCATAGTTTTTATAGTGGTAATTACATACATGATATAATCAATTAAATATAAATAGCTATAAAATAGTGAGAACTGAACAAAATTCTTACTAATTCACTACAAAACTACCTGACATAACTGATCACTTATTAATTATTTACTAATAAGTAGACAGCTGCATATAGCAAAATTTTTATATGAAATGTACATTTACATTAAGCAAAATATGTCAGGTTCCCATAGTTACAAATATATACATATATATAAGATTGCTGTTTTTGTTGTGAGAAAGAGCAAAACACACCATGACAGAAGAATAGAATCCTTCTGCAGATGATTCCTGCAGTCTTCATATCATTGTTCATATCATGTTGTACATTAGTGCTTTACTCTAGTACTTGGAATTTCTGAAAGAGCATGACAAGTACATTTTAGCCTGTGTGTTCTCTCTTTATGGTTTGTGTATGATCAGCGGTATGCAGAGTGACACAATATACTGTTGTTGGGTTGCCAGGATTATATAAATAACAGTATACTAGGCAAACAGAGAAACAGAAGCAGGGTTTTAGTTTGATACCACAAATGTGTCAAATGCTTGGTTGATGGCTATCAGCTTGAAGGCATCTTTGATGTCAGCTGAAAGCTTAAGGGGATGCACACAATTTTCTTCAAACTTCAAAGAGACTTAAGAGCATATCCACACATTTAAATGCATAAGGCCAGGTCAGTATTATAGGAAAGGATAATACTTGGGCGTATTGTTGCTTTTGATATTTATCCTCATAGGTTCAATTTAGTTTAATGTCAAAACTCCAGAACAAATTCAATGTCTTCAATGAAATCAGTGAAAAATCCCTGCAAAAAATCAAGTGTTCTTTCTTCTACGCTCCCAAATTTCTGTTACAAATGTGCAACTTCTGCTTTCATGTAGACAAAGGTATCGGTAATTTATACAGGAGGGGTGATTTTCTTTTGGTTCAGGCTTTTACACTACTTTTTTTATTGAAATTGATTAGGGATTTTTTTGTATACATACACACATTCTTTGCACTACTAAAAAGTGCACAACTTGACTCACACATAAATATATCACACACAGCATAGACCTTTGATCTCTCTGTTAGATGCTTGATTTGGAAGTGAGAGGTAGAAGAGGTACTTTTACGGCTTCAGTGATGTGTGTATAATTTTATTTATAAAGCACCACAAATTTACGCAGCGCTGTACAATTCAGCAATACAAATATAATGCAGACATGGGAAAAGTGCATTATACAATACAAGTATAATATCACAAGGATTAGGGGTGTGCAAGACATATCGTCTAAGATAATATCGTAATCGGCGCGTTATCGATATGCAAACTGTCATTATCGAACGGCTCCACGCCTTTAGAATAGGCTGCTGCAGAGACTTCCAGGAGGTGGGCTATCAGAGCGACAGCACTTTAAACTAGCTCTGTAACAAAGCTGAGACCCAACTATACACATACATAAATAGAGGTCGTCACATGTCAGGCCTAACAGCCACCGACACATACAGCACCAAGCAAAAACGCCAGAACCAGACAAACCAAAGATTAACCCAAACACAGCTAATTCAATTTTTTCACTAAATTGAAATATAAGACTTAACACATTTTTAAATAATGCAAAATATAATTTATTATCATTATCCACAAAATTACAGAAAATATTGAGATATCATTTTTCAGCAATATCGCACACCCCTAACAAGGTTACAACACATGGGGGGTGGTTATTCACAAATCCGAATCATTGCGTATAGGTGCGAATTTGCCAGATAAAGACAGTCACAATAGACTGCTATTGTCACATTTGCGTCTTTATAATGAGAATATTGTCGCAGTCGCGACTTTATTATAGGAAAATTGTCGCAATCTTAACATTAAAAAATTGTCACGTCTTTACAATGGGGAAATTGTCACAGATTTGCTATGGGAATCCACTGTTAGAGAATTCGACAATCAAATTCGCACCTTAGTGAATAACCCCTTTAAGTGCCAGGTTGTGGTTGACACAAGAGGTTGGAGGTCTCTGCCCCGTAAAGCTTACAATCTAGGTGGAAGGAAGACATTAAAAACACAGATTGAGGGATAATAAGTGCTAATAACAATGTGTTGAAACACTGGTCAATAAATACATATAATAAGCATAAATAACTAAGGAAAAATATGCATAAAAATAGTGCTAGTTCTCCATAAGGAAGGATTTCAGTTTGGTTTTAAAAGTGGAGAGGGAATGTTCCTGGCGAAGATAAAGGGGTATAAAATTTCATATGTATGGGGCCAAAAGAGAGAAAGGTTTAAGACAAGAAAGGGCAGTATTGGTGTGTGGCATGCAAAGCTGGTTGCTTTGGGAGGAGCGCAGTTGACATCGAGTAATGCACAGCCATATGAGTGAGGAAATGTAGGGAGGAGCAATGGAGTAAAGTGCCTTAAATGTCAGAAGGAAACACTGTACATGTTTGTTTACGGGGAGCCAAAGAGCAGAGAGAGATTGGGAGAAAGGCTGTCCCCTCTGGGGAGAGAACTCTGGCAGCAGAATTTAGAATAGAATAGGAGCGGAGAGAGATGATGAAGAAAACTATGCCCTGGTTAGAGTTCATAACAGTTTTATTAGTTACTTTAGGGGAAGTATAAACAGCATCTAATAGAATGAAGCAAGACATATGACATAAAGTCAAGATATATAAATATTATGTGGACACACTTGCTGTCAAACTCTGCACAGTAAAGGCTCACACAGCTCTGAGACAAATACAAATGACTACAGTCACACTGTAATGCAGGGAGGATGGATTGGACCACTGGTTTAGATGACCAGGGCCGGCCCTTCCATTAGGCAATATAGGCAAATGCTAGGGGCGCGTCTGTCCAGGGGGGCGCTTGCGTGCATTATTTTTTTTGTTTGTATTTTTATGAGCAACGGTGCTGTTGGAGGTGAGTGGGGGTGGCAGGGCTAGGGGAGCGGCGCGGGGAAGGGGGGCCATGGGGTGGGGGGAGGCCTAGGGCACCAATAGGGGCCAGGATCGCTTCTGTAGATGGCTATGGTACTAGTGATGGGTACGTGGGTGAGTTTTCCTTGTATCAGGGATGTTGATAGACACTTTGCTTTCTAAATTGGCTTTCTCTTGTTTCATTATTGTAACTTGAAACTTGGCTTTTAGGAAATTATTCACTAAGGTGTGAATTTGACTGTCGAATTCGCAAACATTGGATTCCCATAGCAAATCCGTGATAATTTCCCCATTGTAAAGTCATGACAATTTTTTAACATTAGGATTGTGACAATTTTCTCATTATAAAGATACGAATGTGACAGTAGCAGCCTATTGCAACTGTCTTATTGTGGCAAATTCGCACCTATATGCAACAATTCGGACTTTAGTGAATAACCCCCTTAATTTGGTTGTTGCTGGCATGTACATGAGTGCCCTGGCAGCAGCCATCTTTGTTGTGTTCATTACACTGCTAATAACTCTACAAACTACACAAGGCATCAGGTTGGGTGGGGGAGATAAGTAAATATTAAAATTAGCTAAGTAAAATGAGCTGACCCAATGGAACAAACTGTTGTGTTGGTATATCTGCATAGTTATAAATACAACATTCAGTTAAAAAAGGCAAATCAAATTGTTATTTTTAAATCTAGTTATATTTATGTCACATATTCATATATTTATTTACATTTTCGTTTCTTCATTAAACAGGTGAAAAATGCAGCTGCTAATGTTCTCAGGGAAACATGGTTAATTTATAAAAATACAAAGTTAGTGAAAAAGATAGACCACGCGAAAGTGAGGAAACATCAGAGAAAGTTCCTGCAAGCAATTCATCAGTAAGTATTTTTCCCGCTTTCTTATTGTTAAATTGAAATTGCTATTTGTAAACATGACCGTCACAAGTGGGCTGCAGCAGTCATGTCATGTCACTTTAGTACAAACCCCTTGTGACATTACATTGCTGCCTGAAGACACATGCTGAGGTCATTTTTACAAATAATACAAACAGTGACCCCATAATGAAAACTCCTTTGACTTTCCTTTGAATGATTGTAAAAAGAAAAGTCTGTACACACAGATTTTGTTGGGGTTATCAATCTGGATAAAGACCGCAGACCCAAACCTGAAACATTCATTGATCCTTTTAAATATGTTATTGATTAAAGTTTTTAATTTTTGCATTTAAGTTCCTGGAGTGTGAGTTTATCTTGCCATTGTTTGATAGATATTTATATATAGCAGAAGATTAGCTAAATGGCAAGCAGTTTTTAAACACTTGTATCAGTAACTTTACATACACAACAAGCGCACAGTTACATACAATACAAGTACACATACTGTAACAACAAGCACACAGTTACATACAATACAAGTACACATACTGTAACAACAAGCGCACAGTTACATACAATACAAGTACACATGCTATAACAACAAGCGCACAGTTGCATACAATACAAGTACACATACTGTAACAACAAGCACACAGTTACATACAATACAAGTACACATACTGTAACAACAAGCACACAGTTACATACAATACAAGTACACATACTGTAACAACAAGCACACAGTTATTGTAACTAACCCTCATTGCTACAAGAGTTCTCAATATAAAAGCTACGCTAAGTGATTAATAAAAGAAGTTTTTTACTGAACCACCTGGAAATCAAGTTACAGAGATTTTAATTTATACATATTTACAAAACGTTTATTTCATTAATACAGCGGTTCTCAAATAGTGGGGCGCGCCCCCCAGGGGGGGCGTGACGCTCCCTAAAGGGGGGCTCGTTTCCCCACTGTAAAATTACTTACTCCGTTGCTGGCTGTCTGTCCTGTAAAGCTGTGCTGAGAGCCGGCAACGGAGGAGGGTCTCCCCAGCACTGATTAAGCTTCCTGCGAGCGACGGGAAG
>WMED01010222.1:0-15878 GCA_019650415.1 Pipa parva | reverse complement strand
ATACTGCTAATGTAATGTATACTGCTAATGTAAACTATACTGCTAATGTAACGTATACTGCTAATGTAAACTATACTGCTAATGTAACGTATACTGCTAATGTAATGCATACTGCTAATGTAATGCATACTGCTAATGTAATGTATACTCCTAATGTAATGTATACTGCTAATGTAAACTATATTGCTAATGTAAAGTATACTGCTAATGTAAAGTATACTGCTAATGTAAAGTATACTGCTAATGTAATGTATACTGCTAATGTAAACTGTACTGTTAATGTAATGTATACTGCTAATGTAATGCATACTGCTAATGTAATGCATACTGCTAATGTAATGCATACTGCTAATGTAAAGTATACTGCTAATGTAATGTACAGTATACTGCTAATGTAATGTATACTGCTAATGTAAAGTAACATACTACTAATGTAAAGTATGGCTGCCTTTCTATCGAAAAATATCAAGATAAAAAAACTCATGGTAATCTTGTGGGAAAAACGCCCGATCTCGCTCGATAAATATTAATGTCTAAATACTATTAATATGAACAGTTGATTATAAGGAAGAATATTGTCACCAAGCATTTTACAAGTGTCATTTACATCCCATTCTATACATTATTCTTAGTTCATGATTCTACTTGATCATTATATATTTTTTTTGTCTAAGCGGTTCTCAACCTTTTTGAGACTGCAACCCCCGGCGCTGACGTCACGGCCTGATGTTCAGGCCCGATGTCATCACGTACATGCGTCACGTGATGACGTTCTGGGCCGACGTCACCACGCAGGAACCCTTATAAAAAGGGAGCTGTGAGCGCTTCTGGGCTCCACAGCGGTTTTCGACCCCTGTGAGATGGTCGTGCGACCCCCAGGTTGAGAACCGCTGGTCTAAGTGTATGCTAGCCTAAAGCCAAACAGGAGCGCTGCCGTCAACCCCTTCTTGGCCACTTTGCAGTACATTTTATTGAGCCACCACTTTGATACTTGGTAAATAGCTGAACTGCGTGTATATGCACACATACAAAGAAATGCACACGTATGATGCAAATTTCCCCTATTACAAAAAAAAGAATGAATATGTGGAATTGGAGAATTGCCAAATGGGTGCAAATTCAGACCTTTAACACAACTCTTCATACTTTGATAAATGTGCCCCTTAAGGCTGGGTTCACACTAACTGAATTTTGTTAATTAGGTTTATTGTTGTCTTTGGTGCAAAACACAATAGCAGGGCCGGTTCTAGCGCTGGGCGATGTGAGCGATTGCCGTGGACGCAATCTATTTGAGGGGCGCTGTCGCCCACATCGCCCACCGCAAACTTACCTCCTCCAGTGTTCCAGCGACGCTCCTCCTCTGAGCGCCACCCCACAAGGTCGCATTCCACTTACCTCATTGTGGAGGGGAGCTCAGAGGAGGAGCGTCGCTGGAACGTTAGAGGAGGTGAGTTAGGGACGCCGGGGGGTGTGAGCAGGGCAGGGGGAGGGTGCACGCTGGGGGGGGATGTACGTGCGCGGGGGGGGGGGGCGCGGAGGGGCGGTTCTGCCAGGGCGTCTGTAGGGCCAGAACCGCCCCTGCACAATAGCCTGCGTGAATTATCCTGTAGGAAACAATTGATATTGTTTTTCAAACTCAGCTAAAAATTAGCTAATGTGAGCTCCATCCTAATCCAATATCCAAAACCAATGAACACATACTATACAACAGACTCCATGGCCATCATTAAACTCAATTATACATCGGGCCAAACGTGTGGATCACGGTAAGAGCAGATCCCATCCAATTAAATTGTATTCTTTTAAAATTACTAACATCCCCAACAGAATTTCCAATAAATAAATACCCCCTTCCCATATATTTGAATTATTTATAATGCGCTGCTAAGTTATGCAGCAATGAACAATATAACAATACAATTATAATACAGACATGGGAAAAGAGCTCTGCATAGTACAATTGAAGTTAATTACAAGCACAGAATCATTAGGATACATTGCTCTAAACAGCCAGTAAACAGGCAGTAATCATTTGAGCTTACAATCTAAATGCAGTGGAATATTGCATCCAAAGATAGGAGGTAGGAAATGCACTAGGATTTTAATTTTGTTATTGAAAATACTGACGGACTATTCTTGGTGGAAGTATAGGGATACAGAGATAGGGGGCATTTAGAGAGAAAGGTTTAGGACAGGAATGAGCAGTATTGGTACACAAAGACAATTGCTTTATGAGTAATGGAGTTGATGACTTGGCATGTATAGGCACACAAGGGCTCACGCGCATCACTTTACAATCAAGCACTAGAGCAGCAGTTCTCAACCTTGTTGAGACCACGACCCCCCTCTGAAGTCACCGCGCGGCGTGATGACGTTTTGGCCGAACGTCATCACATACACGCGTCACGTGGTGACGTTCGGTCGAAAGGTCATCACGTCGCGTGTCACGTGATGAAGTTTACTGCCGACGTCACCCGCAGGAGCCCTTATAAGAAGGGTTCCTGCGGGTGCTTCCGGGAGTTGGTGCGGTTCTTGACCCCAGTGGGACTGGGGGTCGCGACCCCCAGGTTGAGAATCACTGCACTAGTCTGTTAAAGTAGCAACTTCAGCAAGGCGTATTAAAGGGGAATCAAACTCAATTTACCTGGGGGCCGCTGGAGGTACAATCTGCGTGAGGCTGGGTCGCATCAGGTTTTCCACAAGAAAAAACAGATTAAAAACAATATATGGTCCTGCGGGGCAATCAACGGCTTTGTGGGGCAATATGCAGCTCTGCTGGGTGATTTGCATCTGCTGGGGAAATTAGTACCTTTGTGGCTCAATATGCAGATTAGCGGGGCAAAATGCAGCTTTATGGGCTACTGGTACATCTGTGATTTTTTAAAAAATTATAATTGGGGGTACATTTTATGGTTGGGGGGCAAGCTGGAGACATGGGGGGGTATTGTTTGGCCACTGGGGTGTTTGGGGCTATTAAGGGGGGTTGACGGGTCATTGGGGTTTAATTTATTTTTCATTGGTGGCCATGGGGGTCAGGGGTGGCTGTGAGATGGTCGGGGGAGTCTTACTAACCCCCCTGGCAGAGTTCGGCAGCGAGTGCTGTTGCTGACGCAGCCGGCAGCACTAAACAGGAGAAGGAACCCGGAAATGCTGATCACATACGCTCCCAGGTTCTTATTGGCTCCTGTGACTGATTGGGTCACAGGAGCCCTCCCGAAACCACAGGATTCCCTCTGTGTCAGATCCAGCGCTCCACTGGCAAAAAAAATGGCTGGTGGAGCGCAGGACTGGGGGCCGCAAACTATCGTCCCGAGGGCCACGAGTTTGAAACTCCTGGCATACTGTGTCAAATTTGCCAATTTTACTTCGCAATATCAAAGTGGGGATTTACGTAGGGGCTTCATGGAAGAACTTCTACTGTCCAACTGAATACATGACATTAGGCAAGAAACCATGTCGTCCGCTGTAAACATCCTCTCTATGGGAATCCACCGCTTAGTAAATAAAGAGTAGAGAATTTGTGATTATTGGAGTGTTGACGGAAGTGGTGCAAATTCACTTCAACAGTTCATTTCTCACTTTGATGAATAAGCCACATAGGGAAGGGAATGTGGAGTGTTTGGAATGTCTAATGTTGAATGGTCAATGTTTTCCCTACTTTGCTAAACCATTTATTTGATGTCACTTTATTGAACAGTATGCAGTACCAGAGAAGCAGTAACACCAGAAAATAACTGACATTTTTTTTTTTTTATTTCTTTTATTGCTGGTTGCAGCCATCTTTTATAAATTGGACTTATTGGGGCACTTAAAGGAACAGTCCGGCCAAAAATTAAAAAACACATTTATTTATTATTATTAATTACCACATTTTATTAAATACAATTTATTATCATTTGTTTTGTTTTTTTAAAGTTAAAATTCTTGCCTGTAAAGAAGTGCTATACAGCACTTCCATGTAGCAAACTCCATCTTCAGACACTGCCGGCGACTCTACAGCGTCCGAATCAGCTGATCCCTCTCAAGCGCATTCCTCTCCAGCCGCGCTCCTAGTGCAGCCCCGCATCAGCACTTCCTAGACGTCACATGGGAGAGCGTGCACGTCATCCAGGGAGGACGCATTGATCACGTGCACGCTTTCCCATGTGAGTTGTAGAGTCGCCGGCAGAGTCTGAAGATGGAGTTTGCAACACAGAAGTGCTGTATAGCGCTTCTTTACAGATAAGAATTTTCACTTTTTTTTTTAAAAAATTGAATCATATTTCATAACGTGGCAATTAGCATAAATAAATAAATGCGAAGAAGTTAAATTCATGAAGTATGATTTTTACCTTTCCTACACTTTATGTAAATGATCCCATTTAAACCCGTAAAGCTGCTTAGTTTGCCCTTAGTTTTAAAGAATAACATCCTTTAGTCGGATCAGTGAGGAGGAGAAAAGGGCAGATTATTTTTGTCCTATCAAGGTCAGCAGTTGAATTAGATTCCTGGGTGGCCAGTTCGCTCTTCCTCAGTGGAGAACATCCTAAAAATAGTTAGAAATGAAAGTAACTCCTGTCTGTTCCTAAAATTTGGTTCCCAGCATCCCCCCACACAAACAGGCTTTCAGCTTACAATGAAAGTTGTCATTTTTCAACAGATTGAGAGCTCTGGGTGCACGGCACCTATTTTATCCTTTCACCATTCAATAACTTGTTTATTAGAGGATTGTATTACATCCCACGCTTTCCCATATCAAGTCACTCAGGCGTTATTAATTCATTCAGCGCGGCAGCAGTTCATTTATAATAAAAGCGAGTTCACTCGTGATGAAACATTGTGAACACTAACATTATTTATTAAGATGCAAAAATAAATAAAAATGGCAGTGAAATTGTATCACACAAGATTGGGATTTACCATATGGTGTTACCATTTATTTCCTCCTGCCACCCCGGTAACAAGAGTCCTTAGGACTTATGGATCGACCCAAATAGAGAGTCACAGCACCCGTCACAGATACAAAATGTATTTCAATAAATATATACACCCCGATCATAATGACTTCAAATGCAAGTCGTCTGATCATTAGCAGCAGTCCTGAGTCATGATTGCATTGCAGTCTCTATTTCCTCTGTATTATTGTGTTGCTACATTCTCCTCCAGCGAAATAGCAAATCCTTCATACAATATCTTCATATGCTTTCTTTACTCTGTATTTCTTGCTGCCCTGTGAGCATACAAGGAATGAAATGAGCCTATTTGAGTCAAGAGAGAAACTAAAAATTCACAATTCCTATAGTGTCTGAAATACAGTAAAAGCCAAAACAGAGAAATATCCAGGCATTAAATGAGACAAAGCTCTCGGAGAATTCAGGATTCAAGTATTAAAAATAAAGACTTGGATTCAGTGTTAGATAAAGATGTAGAGGGTATTTATTACACCAAAGGCTGCATAAATTACTAGTAATTGATTGCATATTCTTACTGCCACTGGCTAGGTCAGGAATCAGCAAAGTGCGGCTCATGAGCCACTTGTGGCTCTTTAGCTGCCTTGTTGTGGCTCGGAGTGCATCGCCCAAGCAGCGCTCATGATCTCCAATGCCTCTTTTGATTGGCCGTCGACAGGTCATGTAATCGAGAGAGTGCGTTCCTCCCCCTTTGCAGCTCAAAAAAAATTTGACGCCGCTGAAGGTGGAAACAAAATGGCTCCCTCCACATGTAAGTTTGCTGACCCCTGGGCTAGGTGATTAGCACTGTTTCCTTGCAGCACTAGTTTCTGGGTTTAGTTCCACCCTGGACTACATCTGTATGGAGTTTGTATGTTCTCTCCGCACCTGCCTGGGTTTCCTTCCACAATCCAAATACATACATCTGTGTTTATCTATGTGTGTGTGACTGAATAGGAAAACTAGATTGTAAGCTCCACGGGGCAGGGACTGAAGTGAAGGACTAATCTCTGTAAAGTGTTGTGTAATATATCAGCGCTATATAAATGAATAAATACATACATACTGATGATTTTATGTAATTTAAAAATAACAGGGGATTGCAACATGGCATTTGAATACATTTCTTAGAATATTCTGTTTGGCAATGACAAAACAAAATGTATTAGTTTAAATGGTTTGTCTATGTGTACCTACATTGTCTCAGCATACCTGTACTTGTTTCTGAAGACAGAAGCAGGTGTGTTCACATCAAACAATAACATCCAAAAAGTGAAAAATAGATAAATAAATAAACGAACCTTCAAGACCTTCCAGTATTGCCTCCTCTGGTTCTTCATATTCATCTCCATCATCCTCTTCATCTTCTTCACAAACTGGAGAAATATAAAACGTAGCGTTATTTCACTATGTAACAGCTGTTCTCACTCTATCATGTTCCTGTTATGGGTTTATTCAGAAATAAACATCATCAACCAGTGGCTTCTATTTAACATTGCGCGTTTTTCCCTTTCATGCTACTCAACAACCCCCCCCCCCCCCCCCCCCCCCCCCCCCCCCCCCCCCCCCAGCAGCTGCTCATCTTAGAAGTATTGGCTAAAAATGCAACAATAATTTATAACATGGACACGGCTACTAAAGGTCTGTTACATAAGACTGCTCTTGCACTTTGGGACCTCTGCTATCCGAAATGCTTAGAAACATATGATTCTAAGATACCTAGCTAGCATTGTGTGCAATTGTATGAATTTGTGCTGGGTACTCTGGGGCGGGGCTAAATGATGATTGACACTGACACTGAGCTCCTCCAATCAGATCCCTACAAGATCGGGATTTAAAGGATCTGATTGGAGGAGCTATAATGTCAATCATCAGGACTCAGGAAAGAAAAGTCAGGCTGACAGGGAAGATGACAGAAAGAAACGCTGTATAAAGATACATTTTTTTAATGCATATATATTTACATAACTGTTTATTTCATTAGTACAACCTAAATTAGTATTAGTTTTGAAGTGACAAGTGCACTTTAAGATGGCTGGTTGATATCCATTGCTTTAATATTCCTTTAGCTTGAAGATCCTTTTCTTATAGTTCACATGATGATTTTTAGACTCGTGCGCCCTCAAATAGATTGCACCCCGGGCAGTCGCTCTGACCGCTCATAGCTAAATCCGGCCCTGATTACCTCCTAAATTGACAGGTTTCTTCCTGAGCGAGAAGCCGAAACATGCGCAATAGAAACCCTGCTGCAACTGCTTTTACTCCAGGTTGCAACAAATTCAACATTCTTTAAACTTTACTGGATTAAGGTTTGCCAAAAATCAAGTAACCATAGGATATGAATAGCTCAGAAGTTAATAGCTGGAAACTAAACCAATACATGATGACATTGCATTTCAAAACTGTTTGTGTCAGACTAACAACTAAAGAAAGTCTTTGCCAGTAGTTCCCCTTTAAAGAAGAATCTCATACAAATGGTGATGTGTTGGTAATAGCCATAAACTCTCCTAACACCTCTTATTTCTGTCCCAGCAGTTGTAAAATCCCTTTAAACCACGATACCCAGCTTACTTGAACTGAAATCAATGTTCCTTAGAGTCTGAATGACATGTTCCATTTCCAGGGAGAACTGGTCCATATTCTCAAAGCCGGGCTCCATCTTTTCCAACTGGCTTCCCTTTGATGCTTCCATTATCCTGCAAATATGAAACATGTCTATATAATGTCCATTGAAGATGCCCAATTATACACAAGACTTGAAATAATTGTTCCATGAAAAACATTCTTCCACTGACTTACTGTACATTTAATACACTGCCTCTGAGCCTCTTCCACTACCTCTCTAAATCTCTGTTTACTTGCTGTATTCCTGTGCCTCCTGCCATTGGCTCCTGTCCCTTCCTGCTCCCATTCTATTATATTTTCTTCCCCTTTAAATCCCCAAACCCCACCTTTACTCTCCAAACAAAGGGTTCGCTGTATTTATACAAAGTCATGCTGATTTCACAAGGATGCCTTTTAAATACCACTGTCATGTGACAGCTATGCTGCCATCGGGAATGTTACTTACTTTTTAATAAGCTGCTTGGATTTCTGTAGGAAGTAGCCAACACCACAGGGAAAGTAGGGAAAGAAAGAGAAAGAACAACAGCTTTAGCAGAAAAAAAGAGAAAGTGTAAAGTTCTAAGCAGAATATGGAGTAAAAGAAAAGTCTAGCTGGTCTTCCATGTATTTATATAGTGCTGATCTATTACACTGCGCTTTACAGACATTCATCATTCACTTCAGTCCCTGCCCCATGGAGCTTACAATCTAGTTTCCCTATTCAGTCACACACACACAGATGTATGTTTTTGGATTGTGGGAGGAAACCCAGGCAGGTGCGGGGAGAACATACAAACTCCATGCAGATGAGGTCCAGGGTGGAATTGAACCCAGTGCTGCAAGGCAGTAGTGCTAACCACTGAGCCACCGCACTGCCCAGCTTTAGAAAGAGCTGGTGCAGTCACTTACCAGCAGAAAATTGGCATGTCCAGGTTGCTCCATGACCTGGAAAGTATTCTGTAGCAAATCAGAAGAAGACTGCAGTTGTTCCTGATATTGCAGAATGAGGGACCGCACAAAATTCAGCTTCTCTTCCTCAGCCTGTGAGATCCTTTGAATAAGATCTGTTTTCTTCTCCTCCAGGATCCTGGACAATGACTCAAACACCCCATTCACCGACTCCTTTTTAGTTTGACAGCTCTCCTAAATGGTAACAGGGAAGTCACAGGTCACTTTCGTGGGCAACTGGCTCACGTCATGTAGGAGAACAGTTCGGAAAGGACAGATTCCTCTGGCCTCTCGTGCATTTAATCAGATCAAACTGTTCTTGTTTTATTATAGACTGTGTTTATAAACCGTAGGACAAACTGTGTTCTAGCATTTTGTTTTTTTATAATATTTTAAGGCTCATTCATACTTAGGTCATAATTCAGAACAGACTGGTCTGGCTATCACTGCTCCAAAAGGCTTACAGTCTAAAAGGAACAGGGACAATCGTTTACAGAGGTCTAGTATTCCATAGCAACCAATCGGAAGTTGGTTTCCATAACTCTAGCTCCCTTTTATCAGTAAATGCTAACAGCTGGTTGGATGCTATCGGTTATTAGACCTCTTGAAAGATTGCCCCTGTTAATGATATCCCTATTATTCTGCTATCTACGGTAAAGAGATTATGGGACTTACCCAAGGTCCCAAGTAAATGCAGTCAAGTTGGATCTAGCATGAAAAGATGTGTACGGGGAAACCAGCTTTAGTGACTAACTGAAAGCGTTGTATACATTTTCTCACCTGTATAGTTTTGCAGGATTCTGCCAGCTGACTGAGAATGCACTGGATTCTGTCGTTACCAGCCACCAGCATTGATACACAGCTACTGAGCTCTGTCTGGATGGAGAGAAATATTAGCAATAAATAAAAATACATTTCTGCTGTGTCAAAGTAATATGCTCTATTAGCTTAATTCTTCATTTCGTCTTTAGTAGTCATGCGGAGAGGTCTTAATATGTCCTGTGCCTGTAAAGTGTGATGGTTTTGATAAATGTAGGCAGATACTGCAATATGCTAGTGATGTCAATGTGGAATTACAGCAGAGCTACAAGGGGTTGCAGTATATCCATAAACAGGTTCAGCATCAGAACCTGCAAATTCAAGCTAAGTTATTGTGCACTCGGTATGTCACATGGTGTAACTGACATATGGAAAAGTGTACAGTCACTCCCATTTATGTTTCTGCCATCCGACTTGCTTAAATATGTGAGTCAAGCGAACGGATTAAGGGAATGTCACCAGCATGATGAGCCAAAATGAATCCGTGTTTAACAACTGCTTATTACATGGGCAGGAAAATATTTGATAAATGGTTACCTGTTCTTCCCACAGATTTAGAGAATAGGAATTTTGTTTAAAAGGGCCACGTGCTTTACCCCCAGGGAAGAGATCCTTTTCACAAAAGTATTAGAACAAGTGTCAGGAGAGTTTTTTTCTGATATAAGCTATATTTAATAAGCTTGTGTCGAACAAGGCTGTATGCTGTACAATTCTTTTTTTTACCAGAGGAATTCCATTGATAATTTTAGAGAATTTCAGACAGTATATATATGCAAACTGCGTTTAAACATTCAACAATATTTATAACTTTCTATAACTGGCAATTACCCAAAATAATTTGAAATATTCTATTCTATTTATAATTCCTTAAGGCAAATTAGGTTAAGACTGCTGAACCACATTATCACAAAGCGTTGGATGAGTATAACAATTGACAGTGCATTAGGTGAGCTTTACTTATTTACAGTAAAGTGTGGTGACTCTGATGTCAGAAGTAGCTGAGTCTAAGGTTATATTTTACTGCTTAGGGTGAAAGTTATTAAACTTGAAAAAAAACTGCTCTGGGTCTTTCCGAATTTACTGGGAGGAATCTCGCATTGTTCTTGTGAGATTTCTTTTGAGATCGAGTTTTTCTATCCTGATTTTTTTAAATTTTCGATGGAAAGGTAGCCATGCTACTAAATGTAAAGTATGGCTACCTTTCCACATAAAAAATATTTTTTAAATTGAGATTGAAAAACTCCATCTCAGAAATCTTGGGAGAACAATGCGAGATTTCTCCCAGTAAACTCGGAAAGACCCAGAGCGGTTTTTCCAAGTTTAATACATTTCGCTCTTTACAGTATGGTTTATAGTAACTTTTAAAGGAGACCTAAAGCAAAAATATAAAACAAGACTGTTTAAATACTTACCTTATAAAGAGCCGATTGATTAGTCATAGCATGAGCTGTGCTGTAATTAGCAAGCTCCCGATGCTTCCTTCACAGCATGCAGGCTAACTGAGAAGCCAGCATGATGCCATTGCCAGTTGTTTCACCGGCTTCAAACATCATCACGCTCATTGAGGGGAGCGTTCTTATTGGCCCCCTGCAATGAACGTGATGATGTTTAAGCCGTTTTTCAACTGAGGTGAAACAAGGTGGGAGGAGCTTCACGCTGGCTTCTCAGTGAGCCAGCGCTATGAAGGAAGCATCAGGAGCCAGCTAATTTACAGCACAGCTCATGCTGTGACTGTAATCAATAAGCTCTGTAGAAGGTGAGTATTTTAACAGTCTTTTTTAATTTTTGTGCTTTAGTTCTCCTTTAAAGACTATACTGTATAATGATGAGAGACAAATATACTACTATATATATATATATATATATATATATATATATATATAAAATAATTCATATATTAATTCATGTAGATTTGCTACATTATCTGCCAGGGCGGGGCAGTGATATAGGACCTATTATATAAAGACAAAATAGATGTGATGACTATAAGGAAGGCTAAAACAATCATTAAATGAGTGCAGCATTGCAGAGTTTTAAGTTTAGGAATGATAAAGCAACATATCCTTTAATAGGTGTCATCTCAAATGACCCTCTTCGACCTGCTCTTCCCTCACTCCCCCACACAGCTGTGAAACTACACTGCAGTCTCAACGCTTTCTAAATTTATCAGCTGACTCGACTATGCCTATAAATAAGAAGTAACTTTGCTGGGAGAGGCTGGAAGGAAGGCGCATGGTTGCTGGATTTGAGTCACAATGAATAATGAATTCGTTGATATTTGGTGATGCTGAAATTCCACTTCTACAGTATTGCTTTGAAACATTTTCTCTATGTGTTGTTGTCGGGGTTTGCCCTCCCCTTCTAACACACACACGGAGAATACAATGGCTGACTGTCATTGTATGAGTTCATTTGACTCTCGTCATAGGCGAACAGTTTCTTATTTCACTACTTTCGTCTCAAAATTTCTCCAAATACTACACAGCTACCTACACACAACTGACTGCTAGGGGTGAAGAGCTCCCAGGGCAGCAGTAACTATGAGTCTCACTAGTTTAGCCAGTTCCAGATATCATAATTAAGCATTAGCTTGTGTTTATAGCCTAATAAAGGGCATTAACCCATATTGTGCTTTTGCCCATTGTTTGTCACTGGGAAGTCATCCTATAGGTTTGAAAGCATATTAATTTTTCATACAAAAACAGGCATCTGGATGCTTTGATTAAATAACTCTGGTTCTGGAAAGCCCTGTAAACATATTAGATCTGTACTGTTTATATCCCTCATTTTATTGATAAGATCATCGTTTATTTCATTTTTGCCTTCATATGATATGAAATGTATTCCTATCTTAGGCCAGGGCCAAACTGGATGTTTTGTAGCTGAGCTGTCAAAATAATATCCATTGTTTCCTGGGGAAAAATGCACACAGGTCACTATGTTTTGCACCATAGACAATAATAAATCTAATTAAAAACAGCTCAGCTACAGTGCAACCCTGGCCGTAAAGTGCAAAGCTTTATTTAAGGCGTGTTAATGTAGATGCTGTTATCAAGTATTGCAGCTAAAGATTATAATGTTTTTGTATTTGTGTTAACTTATATTACAGGTTTGTTTTCGATCCTAGTTCCAAACTAGGGGGTTATTCTCTAAACTCCGAGTTGTTGCATAAAGGCGTGAATTCGCCAGCTAAAGACAGTCGCAATAGACTGCTACTGTCGCATCTTTATATTGAGAATATTGTCGCCATCACAACATTACTATGGGAATATTGTTGCAGCTGCATCTTTAAAAATTGTTGCAGTCACGACTTTACAATGGGAGAATTGTTGCAGTCACGGATTTGCTGTGGGAATCCGCTGTTTGACAATTCGACAGTTGAATTCGGACTTTTGAGAATAAACCCCCTATATGTGAAGCAGCTGCTTCAGTGTGTCTTACCTTCTGACTCTGGTAGACATTTTGGAGTGGAGACACGTCACAATCTTTGTGATCGCCAAACACTTTGCACATGGAGCACGTTGCCACCTGACAGCTGAGACAATAAATATTTATCCTTTCATCTTCATGCTTCTCGCACATAGGATGATTTGCCTTTTTTTCAGGTCGGCTAATTAAAAGACAGAAAAAGGAATAAAGTTTCCACAGCGAGTAGGATTAGGATAAAAAAAAATACAGCTATAGTTAACATTTCAGTTACCGTGACATCTGCAATAAAAGTCTAAAGCAAGAGTCACATAGTTACTGAAGGAGGAGCAGTGCTGCTCACCTGTTGCAATCCTGTTTGTAGATATCAATTATATTCTCTACTAGTAGGTTTCTCTGAAGGCCATATACTCCATGCCGATCTAAGATCACTTCATGACGGCAACTTGGACAACGGAATCGGCCCCCGGACACCGAACTCCTAGTTGGCCAGTATGGGTTACCAGCCTGGGGTTAGAGATTTTAGTCATTAATGACAGTTAGTATCAATACACATATCTGCAGGGAAAGATGGTCATGTACCGTATTGTCAGGCATTTTTATATGCGGTGCCGATTCCTAGAACAGGGTTTCTTATTGGATACATTATTTCTAATCAGATTTCCTATCTGCGCATATTCGTAACCCAATACAAAAATCTACAAGTTACACAAAGGTATGAAATCATAAAATGGCAAATGCAAATATATTTAGAAAACTCAAACACATTCCTTAAATCTGTGCGTGACTTAACAGAGAGAGGCAATTGTGTGGAAAGTAAGGTTAACCAGACAAAGACTATTTTAACCAAGCGTGTAGACCACAGAAAAGGGCTAAAGAGCAAACAGAAATTAAATGCATTAACTGCATATGGTGCAGTAGGGAAGGACAGTTAACCACAAGGAGGCGCTGTCCAATAAAGTAAACATAATATCTTGATGATAATCATGTTTTATTTGCATATAAGACTGTAATGGCGGGTGGCTCTATACACAAATTGTGAATCAACCTTTTTTGAAGTATATTCTCACAGCAAAAGAAATACAACTTATCCAAATATCCAAGTCCATATAAACCCTTGGAAAGTAGAAGAAAAGCATTTGAAAATATGAAAGGAAGACCTGCTATGAGGCATTATATCAAGAAAGAAGAACATGCCTTCTCACCTGGAACACGTCATTGGCACACTTCCGACACAGGTTGTGCTGACACGGCAGGATAACCACTGGCTTGTTGAACATTTCTAGGCAAATAGGACAGATTAATTGCTTTTCCAGGCTATCCATAGGATGGTTGTCTCGTATAATTTCAGCATTGTAATCCATGTTGTCCACAGTTTCCTTTCCTTGCGCTCTGGATGAGTTGTCTCTACTTTGCTGTCTGCTTGGTGACTCTTTAGGAGAGAATCTCTATGTCATTTATTTTCCCTCCCAGTCAACTTGTTTCTCTTGTTCCAAGATTAGCTCCAGTTTTCTCTGCAGTCCCCCAGACCCTCCTATATATAGCCTTAGTGTTGGTCACATGCAAGTGGTGGGGACTGACAAGTCACACATTCCTGTGCCAGTTCTGTAGGTTCAGGTTTCCTGCGGTCCCTGAAAGCATACAGGGGCTGTCACATGAAATAATGAGTAATCTCAGGGAACTGTATCTGTAAACAGCGGAACAGGAGGATCCGTTTGTGGGTTTTTTTTTCTTTTCTGAGGACCCAGTCAAAGTATACAAACATATACAAGGTTCCCAGAAATTCCTAGATACTGGATGTTTTGTTCTTACATGGACTTTCATGCCTCTGTTGTTTTGCTCTACAGCAGACAAACATTATTTAAATGGACAGTAACACCAACAAACTGACAATGCTTCAAATGCATTTATAGATATACAGTATATATTCAATCTGCTCTTCCAAAAACTCTATACTGGAGTCTATAAAGTATGGTATTGAGCTATGTATCTTTAACATTTGGGCTTTCTGACACTCTTACTGAGTATGTCATTTCTTATGAACCATAATAAACAATGGGACTGGGTGAGGCCTGTTTAACAACATGTTTGCTATCAGTAAAGTTAAACGATAAACAAATGACAATTGCTGTATTTGTAATAACTGTCATGCTAATCTAGATGGGAATTTTTTTTTTTTGAAGTTACTGATCCTTTAAAGATTAAGGGGCCTTTTGGTCCATCTATTACATTACATGTAATTTAGTGGGGGGGGGGTTTGTTTGTTTTTTAATTTATTTTGCTCCAGCAAATTGCTTATATCAGTTTCATGAAAATTGAATTATTTTTGATTAGTAGCACCTCTTATTGAATAAATAGCACATTTGAATAGTTTTAGGTCCATTTTTGCCTTTAGTTGCCTATTAAAGGGGCGCTACAGTGCCAATATGACTGCACACATACATATAAAACTCCTTTATAATAAGCCAATCACTGACACAAATAGTTAAAAAAAGTTTAGGGAAGAAATAATACTAACCATTTGTTTCCCTTAATTAGTTTTCCTGAGAGCTGACATTTCCCTCCCTCCGCTCCCCATCCTCTTTCTGTTCTGCAAGTCAGGCATCATGAGAAGAAAATGCTGCCTGACTGCTATTGGTTAAGCAGTGTGCTGACCTTTTGGCTGCATAAATTAAGTTGGAATGCAAGAAATTACAGAGGGAAAGCTGACGTGTGCACATGTGCTAAGTAGTAAGTAGGGGAAAAATATCTGGGGGAGGGAACCTTTTCATGGAAAACTGGCCAGTACATGTCACACACACCCATTTCCTTTTGCAGAAGTTTATCAGTGCTGCCTAGTCGATCATTCTGCATCACATGAAACAACTACTGGGGAGAAACGCTTCTCACTAAGTATAGTACTGCATATGTAAAGATGTATTTTACCTCTCTTATTAGGTTATACTCACACTGCTTCCTGAAGAATTGCATTAGTAGCTGTAAAGAATACACTGTTTTTTTCCCTACCTCCTTGATGACTCCTTTTCCTAAAGAAAAAATAATATTTGAGGTATTATCTCTGACATATAAAGCACCAATATAACCATTTTTATTTTACCCATACCCCTTGCTGTACAAACCAGTATTCTGTTTGCCGTGTCCTAATGTGGTGCT
>WMED01010221.1:0-15878 GCA_019650415.1 Pipa parva | reverse complement strand
CCAATCACATCACAGATGTGACTGGAGGGAAATTCCAATGAATCTAATAGGCTGTCCTGGGAGCCATGGCCCATCCAACCCAAGGCCTGTTGCTGTCGCAAGGCAGGTTGTCTGGGGAAACTTTCTGTTTCTCTCTGGGAAAGGATTTTATTTTGATCTCCTTTTCTTTCTGTAATTTTGACTTTTTCCATGGCAAAAAAAGTTAAATGTGATATCTCCGTTCCCTTGGCATTTTATAAAATCTCTTAGATTATAACGATTTTGGATACTCTTTCCTTTAATGATGTTAATGTGTTCAGTTATTCTGATTTTCAGTTTCCTACTTGTTCTACCAATATACTGTTTGCCGCAGAGACGAGTGATGCAATATATGACATTTTTCGTAATCGCAATTTAAATGTTCTTTAATTTCAAACTTTTCGTTTGTGGTAAATGATTTAGGAGGTAAATTTATTCTGATTACTATGTTTGCAAGCTTTGCACTTTTTGCACCCATAAAAGCCCTTTGGTATGTTTTTCCTTAGCCAATTGCTTTCATTTTTCTTTTAATTTCTGAAGGGGCTTGAAATTAGAATTGGTTTCAAATTAGGGTGGAAATTCTTACCCCAAACACAAGATATTACTTTCAGTTGAATTCAACAGGTAAAGAAAATGCTTTATACACCGCACATTAGAATCTAGACTACTATTAAGCTAGAACTTCACTTAATATAATGTTGGTTTTGAAGATAGTTTCTAATGATATGCATTTTTGTTATCTTTTAGTGTCTTTGAGATACATAGTTTGTTGCTCCTCTTTAATATGTCCTCTGGTTGATAGGGAAAGTAAGCCTAGCAAACAGCACTGAGTTTAAGCGCAGAAAAAGAACTAGAAATTCAAAATCAAATGCCACATTAATATTTTGGTTATCAACTAACCCTAACACCCAAAAATGTGAAGCAAACATCCAAAAAAAAAAAAAACGTTAGCTAATAAAAGAAAGACAAATACTAAATATATTTGGGCGGAATTTATTAAACTCCCTCGGTTTAATAAATTAATTAACTCAGTCTTTCTGAGTTTATCGAGGGAAATCTCACATTGTTCTCACAAGAGTTTTTTCAAGATTGAGTTTTTCAATCTCGATTTTCTGAAATTTTCGATGGAAAGGTAGCCATGCTACTAATGTATGTACTAAAGTATGGCTATTTTTTCCACTGAAAAATAGAGATCGAAAAACTCTTTCTCGAAAACTCATAAAAATCTCACAAGAACAATGCGAGAGTTCACTCTGTAAACTCTGACAGACCGAGAGTGGTCGTTCCGAGTTTAATAAATTTCACCCTTAACTGTAAAGTGTCTACAAACACCTCTGTCTATAACAAATTAAATTGCATTTAGGTAAACGATCTCTTTAATGAGTTGCCTTGGTGGTGCATTGGCTTAACCTCAACTGCAAGCAATGGTAATCTCATTTTATTTCTGAGTTGAGGTAGAGGCGGGCAAGTTCTTGTTTCTTACATTCTCATGTATAGGTTTTGACTTCATGCATTTGTATATACAGTATGTATAATTTCCTCCTAATTCAAGACTTGTAGACCAAAATATAATATTTGCATCTAAAATGAATTGAGGAGTCACTAAGTAAAAAATATATATGGGCGAAATTTACTAAACTCGAGAAGGCCAATTTCCAGTTATTCGATCAGATTTTTTAATGGAAAAGTAGCCATAATTTACATTAGTACTCTGGTTACTTTTCCACTGAAAAATCCAATTGTAAAATTCAGTTGAAGAGATTCAATCAGTAAAAATCGATCGATACTTACTGATCAAACAATCGTGGTCTACAGGAGATAAACTCGAAAAGGCAAAAATCAGCCTTTTCGAGTTTAGTAAATTTCACCCATAGGGAGAAAAGATAGATATTATAGGCCAAGTTCAAGGATTTTATTTGTGAAAGGTGTTCTACTAAAGTAGGTCCAATAGCTAGCAACCAGTCACATTCAATAGATTCATCTCAGCTGTTGAGAATTAGCAAGAGGTCCAAAACTGTTACTGGAAAACCATTTGTTCCTACAACTGTCACTGAACAAATTCCCAAAAAATAAAAGTCCCCTGTAACATCATTACATAGATCCAGTTCAGGTGGTAATTCAGCAAAGAGCGAACTTACCCTCCGATCCTTCGCATCAGCTCGCAGAGACTGTTACACGTTTAAAGGGATTCCAGCAAGCCTCACCGAGACTGGAAACCCTTTAAACGAGTAACAGTCTCTGCGAGCTGATGCGAAGGATCGGAGGGTAAGTTCGCTCTTTGCTGAATTACCCCCTCAATTTTAACGTGCTAATGTCTGTTTACAAGTCAACTCTTAGATGATAGCAAGATGGTGATTGAATAAGGCCTGCAATTCAAGATTTATCTACTCTCATTACTCTACTTTGCAGAGTGAGAAGGGAAACAAAAACCATCCTTAATCAACCCGGACTTTTCTGCATCTGCTTAGCTTACCCTTTTTCAAATACATGTGAAGATCCATCTCCCAATTGCTGATTTTTAGCCATTTAAGAAGAGAGAAATAGGTAGGCTCTGCATCCCGAACCCTACTGGTCATAGGTGTGCAGAGACCATTTCATTAGGGTGTGCCCCTAAAGAAAAAAAATCTTAAGGCTAGGTTCACACTGACATTTTTATACATGGTATATCATCCTGTGTGCTGACATTAGGGTGTGCTCGGGCACACCAGGCACACCCTGTGCGCATGCCTTTGCTACTGGTTCTAGCAATACACTAATGCCCACTTTAGTGGCTGTTATACAGCCCACAAGTGTCTGATGAACCTAGATATACAGTATATTGGACCTGCTGGGATCCCCCTAAGAAATTGGTTATGTGTCCCCCAAAATGTAGTTGACTGTACTTTTTCTGTTTGATCAGCTTCAATCAAAGTCTTTGCCATTCCAGTTGAAAGCAGAGAAATGCCAATATTTCTGCTCCAAACAAACATTTTGCTGCTGCTGGATAGGAGGGACCAGCGCATCAATTTATAATGTTGGTGTTTCTAGTCCTTTAAGGACACCTTGAAGGACAAATACATGCTTTTGACCAGAATGTAAACACTTGAGTCAAACATCTATTAATATTTCAGTGATTGGTTTTAAAAGCTTTTGGGTTAGGGGAAAATTTGTCTTAATTCATTGCAAGGACCTTCACCTCACCTTGAATCTCCTGCTTAAAAAAAAGGCCTACACAAGAGACCTGCTTTAATGTCACTGACTAAGGGTGGAAATGCTCCGTGAAACAGAAACTTTACCTGTTTTCGGAAACTCCTTATCAAAGCAATGCTGATTAAGCAGTAATGTTTCCAGAGAATCTGAGTACTGCTTTTATACATTCTGCTGCAGTGTGCAAATAAATGGCAGGAAAGTGGGTAGCATAGGATTACAATTATACCCCCACAAGTGGGTATCACAGTGAGAAAAATATAACAATGCTACACTCCTTAAAACACACGCTGTCCTTTTCTGTTATAGTTCATTGTTTTCATGTAGAAAAGTTGCCAGGTTCCCTAACTAACAAACATTCCTTTTTTCTCTGAATTTCTACAAAATATTATTTTCAAGTTATTATTATATTTAAATATAATGAAATTATTATTGGCTTTGGAATGCAATTAACTTCAGTAAGGAATTGCTGACATGGGCATATCTTTCTCTGACACAAGAGTCGGTAAGGCTGTGTTAATGCTATATTACATCTTTTATGTTATATGCGTTAATAATAATGTCAGGCAGTGCAAAGTTGCAGCTTAAAATAGTTCTACTATTTCAAGTATCAGCCTGAGTTCCATATGAGTCTATCCAGCTGCCACCAGTGGGGGGGTTACTCTGAGGGCCACAACCTAGGAGGTGCCTGCCGCAAAGGCCATGCCCCCTTGTTGAGGTTTCAGAGTGAAGACCTGGCCCTCCTTAGAATCCACTCCTTGAGGGGTTATTCAGCATAGTGCGAACTTACGTCCCGATCCTTCACATCAGGTCGCAGAAACTGATATGCGCTCACTGATGTTCTTCACGCGGACGTCAGCGAACGCTTTAAAGGTATTCCAGTCTCAGTGAGACCACTCAAGTCGCCTCGCGAGACTGGAATACCTTTAAAGTGCTCGCTGATGTCCGCATGCAGGACATCAGCGAGCTCATAACTGGGTATGCGTACTGATGTGAAGGATTCGGAGGGTAAGTTCGCTGTTTGGTGAATTACCCCCAGTCACAGTAGCAAACTTTGCCAGATTAAAGTGGTGAATCAGGGGGCTGATGGCAGGGCTGCTACTGTTCAACTGAATATGCCACATTATACAAGAGACTGCTACTGATGCAGCCGTTTCCTCACCATAGGAATTCTCTGTTTAGTGAATAAGAAGTAAAAGATTTGCAGCTATCGGAGCATAGTGTCTCAAAAGGATGAGAATTCTCTTGGTCAGTTGAATTTTCTCTTTGATGACTAACCCCATAATGGATACTGCAAAGCATCCAGCATCCCAGTGCCCAGTAGCTAGACATTTGGTGCAAAATTCTCAGTACCCAAGTGTTACAAGGTTAGTTATTGTTGTATCCAAATTATCAGTGCAATATGTCTACCTTCACAATCTTACAATGCCCAGTAGCTTAGTACCCACATTCTCAGTCGCCAAGACATCAGTTGTGACTGCAAATCAAACACTATCATTTTTCAGTATATGCTCTTTACCTGTCACCTGATCTAGCTTTTGTTCAGTGTCACACCTTATTATCCAGTGAAAGGAACTTGCCTAAAATGTTTTCAACTGCTGCAAAGGGGTGAAATTTACTAAACTCGAAAAGGACGATCTTGCCTTTGTGAGTTTATACCCTATAAAACTCGCTATTCGGTCGATAAATATCGATCTATATTTTTCATCCGGTTTTTACCGATTGAAACTTTTCGATTGGATTTTTTGGTGGAAAAGTACTGTAGATATACTTTACATTAGTACTTGGGCTACTTTTCCACAGAAAATTTTGATCCAAAAAGTTTTGATTGGTAAAAATCAGTCGAAAAGTATTGACTGATATTTACAGCAATATTTGTAGGGAATTGACTCGAAAAAAGGCAAAATCGGCCTTTTCGAGTTTAGTAAATTTCACCCTAAGGGGGTTATTCTCTGAAGTGCGAATTGTCACATATAGGTGCGAATTTGCCAGCTAAAGACAGTCACAATAGACTGCTACTGTTGCAGTTGCATCTTTATAATGAGAATATTGTTACAGTCAGTGCTTTTTTTGCGGTGGTACGAGCCGGTACGGCGTACCGGAAAATCTGATGACTGATCAGGTCTTTCAGACAGACAGTGGCTGGCTGTGTTAGTGCTGCATTAGGAGCAGTACCGGCAAATATTTTTGTACAAAAAAAGCACTGGTTACAGTTGTGATTTTACTATGGAAATATTGTCGCTGTCGTGACTTTACAATGGCAGAATTATCTCAGTCGCGGATTTGCTATGGGAATCCACTGTTTGAGAATTCGACTCTCCAATTAGGACTTTAGAGAATAACCATCACATGTGTCAGTTCTTTAGCCCCATATGGTTTGAGAGTGTCAGTTTCCTCTCTGGTAAGTAATTCATGAATGGCTACTTTAATAAAAGAATGCGTAAGTTGGTATATTATTAACTCTGCTATCTAGAGATACAGAATCTGGTATAACCATGTCTAATTCTAGCATCCTACTGGTTCAATATATACATATTTACCAAGGGAGAATTTAAACAAGGCTGTTTTGTTCTGTACAGAATCGCTGACATTGGCATAATGTGTCAGTAATGTTTACAGTAAAATGTATTTAGTTTTGTAGACAGAGAGGAATCCTATTCATAGTTGGAAATATGCTGACAGGGGCATTTGTTTCCATATGTAATGTTTGGAAATATTGCTAGAGTATCACTTTTTTTAGTAAACCATATATATATCTAGTTAAGCTGCTTCGAATTTGTTTTTAGAAATTTTGGTAATACACCACTGCCCCACAAGGCTTGCAATCTGTTTTATACGGCAGGATTTTCACTATACAAAAGGATAAGTATAATTGCTTGGGCAGTTCTGTTAGCACTGCAGAAACAAACTAAATTGTTGGTTTAGATCAGCGATTCTTAACCTGCGGGTCGTGACCCCTTTGGTGGTTGAATGACGCTCTCACAGGGGTCGCAAACATGCTGTGAAGCTGGTAGTGAGCGCAGGTCCCTTTATATAAGGTTTCCTGCGTGGTGACGTCGGGCCCGAACGTCATGCGGCGCGATGACGTCGGACCCAGACGTCATCGTGTGACCGTCAGCACTGGGGGTCGCGGTCTCAACTAGGTTGAGAACCGCTGGTTTAGATGGTTTAGCAAATGCATAAATTTGAGATTAACTGGAAAGGAAAGGTGCATTATGGGAAGGGGGGCTGCATTAGAGAAGCTGAAATATGGAGAATGAATAAACATTTCAGCCGCGAATCTATTCATTAAAATGGAAATGAGTGAAAATCAAGCCACAGAATGTGGTTATTAAATACTTAATGTGAATGTTTAACTACAAACAAAAAGGTTATAAATATGCACGAGGATAAAGCAGAAACTGATGCTTTTAGCATTTCCCTTAGACACTTTATTTTCACTATAATTTTAAAGCCAGTTATGTCCCATTGACTTGCCTTGTAAAGAGAATTCTAAATAGGAGTTAGAGGTCATGCACTAAACTCAAGATTTAGCAGCCCAGAAAATCCTAGAGCAGATCACAACATCCTGCTTATTCTGTGCATAAGTACTGTCAATGCTGTAAGCTGTATGGGGCAGGGACCTCCACTCTCTTTTTGCACTTACTGTCTGCCACATAAGGGGGTTCTTTATAAAGGTTTCCGATTAATATAGGACCTACAACAACTTAAAAAGACAAAAAAATAAAAATAAACTAAAAGTTACTTTCAACATGGTGATAAAAGCTTTTTTATAAATAAGCAACACTGGCGAAAAAACAACCACCCACTGTTTCTCCAGTGTTAAATGGTTGAAAAACTTTTCGACTTTCATAAATATCTCCCAAATTTACTAAACTCGAAAAGGCCGATCTTGCCTTTTCGAGAGTATCCCCTGTAAAATCTTGGCTGTTTGTCCGGTAAATAACGATCGATTTTTTTTCAATCGATTTTTACCAACCAGATTTTTCGATGGGAAAGTAGCTATACACTTTACAATTAGTACTTTGGCTACTTTTCCATCGAAAAATCAGATTGAAAAATTCAATTGAAACATTTAGATTGGTAAAAATAAATTGAAAAATATCGATCGTTATTTACCGGTCAAACAGCCGAGATTTATAATAATGAACCTTTAGGACACTATTTTAGCTTGCTTGTATTATTCTGAGCACTTCTTCCATGTCTGTATTATAATTGTATACACACCATAATTGTTAGGTAGATGCATAAAGTGATGTGTGTTTGCTTTATTTTACATTACTATAAGCATTCCTTGCTTTACTCTAGTACAATTTAGCATAATAGACTATGATAGTTTGGTGTATATGAACACATTCCAACTTGTGATTAAGCCCTTAGGATCAGCTTCCCTGGTGGGTTCAGGATCTATCATTACAATGGATATATTCTTCACTTTATATGGGCATCAATGGGATAGGAATCTGCTTTGATTTTCCCCCTAATTCCCTGCTTTCCTTTAAGACCAGGACCTAATGTTTGCAATGCTGTGTTTTTATTGCTTGTAAAAGTGCATTTACATTCTATTTCACTGCCTTGTACCTTGGAATGGTAAATGCCAGTTTGCGCTCACACAAATCACTTGCCAGCAGTGTGGCATTATAAAATGATAATGTGATCCCAGCCTAACACATTTCATTGCTTTCTATGCAGGTTTCAGTTAAAACTAATTAGGGGGTCATTCATTCAAGTCTGAACAGTTGCGTAAATGCCCGTATTCATGTCCTTTCGCGACTTCTCCAACTCCACTTATTCAACAATCTCTGCGATGTGATGAATTCACAAATAATTCTGACCCCAGTCATGGACTTACGCAGCTCTTTGCATCAATTTGCGTGTGCGTGCACTGGTAATTTGGCTATTCAGCATGCGACAGAGTCTGTCAAAGGGGAGGATTCTGCAGGGAGTACTGCTCCAAATTCACCTGTTTGCCTTTGCCAGATAATAGTAGTGAATTGAGGGGTTGATGGCAGCTCTCCAGTGTTGAGTAAAGGTGACTGTTCATTCAAAAGTAACAATGGTGACTGTGACTAAATTAGTTTACTATTAAACATGAACTAGGCACAAGGTGACATATAAAAATAAGTATATTTCACTTATATACAGTTAGTGGGATATGATGAGATTGACGTCACTGCCCTTCACTGGAGGAGTTCTCCTCACTCCTCATGACTTCTCATCCCACTGTTGTGCGACTGACTACGCTGCACTATGCATGCGACCCCGTCTGTCACTGTCCGCTGCTTCATGAATAAGGAGACGTGAATTCGCGACTTCCTAATTGTATTGACGCGAACAGACTCGGAGTCACTATGCCATTTTGTCTTTAATGAATGACCCCGTATATTTTCTGGTGGGACGTCTCATGATAGAAATTAATACCTATTTTGGCACAAGCAGTAACTTGAAATATCCGTGACTGATATTAATTGGCAGCATAGTTTCACTTCACCATCGTTTTTTGTTTTATTATAATAATGGAAAATCTGCTTAGCCCCATTCCCACCTAGCAAACTCAGAGGTGGAAAGGGGGCAGACCATGGAAGCAGAGCCAGTTGGATCATAAGACTGGGGCACAGGTTACCAGTTAGAATAGTTTTCATGGACCCAAAAGTAAAATTAGAAAATGCTCAAGTTTTTTAACATGACCAATTCCAAGGAGATTACCATGCTTTTTGTAAAGGTATGCATGCACAGATGTATGTGTGTCTTTCATTGGTACCATGATACATGATGTTATTATTGTTATCAGTGTCATTGTCACAGCATTGAGGATAAATTGCAGCTGGCAGATAGTTTTTCAGGTTAATTTTGGTGAATTAGGACTGTTGTGAGACATGGGATCTGTAGCCAACAGCTTGGATCCTGATGACTGTTGATTTGTCCCATTTACAAGTACAGTGTGTGCTTTATTATGATAATGTACATACATGTGCCTATATAAATATCTCTCGGACACATACCACAATACCATTCGCAAGTAAAATGATTAAGCAAAATTAAGCTACTTTATAATCCCACTAGTTAATTTGCCTGGAAAGATTTTACTGAACCACAAAAATTGTGATACTGTACCACACAACATTTAATACAAGCCACTTTCTTGGATGTATTTATCAAAATTGATTATTATTATATCATACAGAGGTATGAATGAAAAATATACAGAGGATTTCATCAACAGGGGCAAGTACAGTATTTATAGCGAACTTAGTAACCCATAGCAGCCAATCGGCAGTCAGCATTCTCTGCTATAAGGAAGCAAGAATAATAAAAGACAACTTCTGATTTGTTGCTATAAGTTACTAGACCCTTGTAAAGTTTGCCCATGCTAATAAATTCCCCTGGTTATGCCTAAAAGCTACTTATGTGTTCTTACTTAATGAGAAAAATATCAGGAAGAGTGCAATTTGTACCAATTTCCCATTGCTATTGAAGGCGTTTATCACTACTAGTGGACTTGTCACTTGGGGGGAGGGGGATCCTTCTGGAGGGAGCAGGTCCCCAGATGAGTTGATTGCTCTCAGTGCTAAATTTAGCCTGACCTGTGCCCTGTTTCCCACTGCTTTCAACTTGGAACTCTCAAATTGCAAAAGTACTCCCGTTGCCATGGGAGGCAGATACCGGCTAAAGTGTGCTTTAATGCATTTTGGTCATGAGTAATTAGTTCACGTGGTCCCTGATTCCCACACTTGCTAGGTCCACATTAAAGTGCCTGGGGTGAACATCCCAACTCTAAGATTAATAAGTTGTCATCTTGGAGCTATTGGTTAATTAAAGGTACTAGCTCCAAACTAGGTGCAGCAACCAGACAGCACTAACTAAAAGGCATATCTAATAGGTTAAGGGACACTACAAATGTCTTTGCCCCAAAGTTGCAGTACGGTTCTGTGTTGTACATGAATTCTACTATGTTTTTAAGAGAGGGTGGAGAAAAACTCAGCAGTGTAAATGTTAAGGTTCTTGGAGAAATGACAGTAATGCCAGCTTTATGGCAAATAAAAACTCAGACAACTTGTTCAGTAATGTTCAAATAAGTACATGAAAAGCAATAAAATACATCAAAACTAGATGTGCTTGTGTAACTATTTGTTTGCACAGTTGCTAATCTTACACACTCCTGTCTTTCCCCTGACTATAATAGCCTTGTTTATTTATCAGATCTTCTGGCATACGGTCCTAATAAATGCTTCATGCTTATGCTTTAGACTTAGAGCAGAAGTGACATTGCAAATCAGGGTTGTAATGAGACTTCTTAATATATAACGCATTTTAATAGGATTCCTTTGCAAAGACACAAATATTAATGGAACACCTATTATTTAATAAACTATTCACCTGAAGACATGCAATAAAATGTAAACATTTGCCCAATAAGCTGACAACATATAGTAACTGCAAGCCTTTTACAGTTAGACTGATAAATAAAAGCAACTGGTTGGTTGCTTTGGAACTGGGGAGTGTTGCTTTTCTCATGTTACTAATTAATTCCTATTGTTATTTATGAAATCCATTTGATTGTTCTAAAAGACACTGATGCCCAACTTTTGCCCAAATGCTTTGGACTGGTTGCTGGGACATATAACTGTGATGACAAAAGGTTGGCTTCTCTTTTAATTGGCATCTTGCACACCTCACAGTTGATTATTACAACAAAGACAACAAATATGATTGGTTTAAACGTGCTCCTGGAATATCCTTTTGCAAAAGTACTGTTTTACACTTTAGTATGTAAAATGTAAATATTGTTTTAAACAACATGAATTTGTGCTATTGTTATATTAGGTATAATTTTATGAACTTACAGCACTGTGTGATATAATTACCTTTCCCACCTAAACCTGGTCCTGCTCCCTCGTTTTCCATTTCAGTTGATTATGTCATCAATAGCCCTGTTGCTTCTGCACGCTGTCTTGGGGTAATTTTTTTGACTCTGCTCTTTCCTTCTCCAAGCACATTGCTACCACTGCTAAAAACGTCAGTTTCTCTCTCTCCAGCCACTGCTAACACCCTCATGCATGTCCTTATCTGGCTTGGACTATTGCAATGCCCTTCTAACTGGCCTCCCAGTTTCCCATCTTTCCCCACTCCAGTCTATTCTAAATTCTACTACTAAAATTATCTCCCTCTCTCCCCTGAAGTCTCCCTCCCAACTTCTGTCTTCTCTTTGGCTCCCAATTAATAAATGTATTATTTACACTGTCCTACCTTTGACATTTAAATTTCTTCACTCTGCTGCCCCTACCTACATATCTTCTCTTATTCACGTGTATGCACCTAGCCATCAACTCCACTCTTCACAAGGCAACCTTCTTCAGGAACCCTTCATGAAGACTGCCCATTCTCTCTTGCTGCCCCTTATCTTTGGAATTCTATACACCTCTATCTCCACCAAGAGCAATCCATCAATATCTTCAAATCTAAATTAAAATCTTACCTCTTGGATGGCTAGCACTGGTTTTCATGTTTATATTAATATTTACGCAATTAGGTATTCAAAATCTATATTTATTTTCTTATTTAATTGGCACCTATAGCCAAATGAACTGTCACTTTAACCTACTGTACTTGTTACCCTCCTATCTTTTTATATAAGTATTCCTGGGGCAAGGACCTCCATCCTCTTGTTTCAATCATGGCCTGGCACTTAGAGTGATGTATTTTCTTGATTATGTGCCTGCAATTTACTTCACTTGTTCTTTGTTCCATACTTTACCCTTGTCTGTATTGTTACTGGATTGTAAAGTAACCTTGTGACGCTATATAAATAAAAATATACATACTGTAAATATATACATACATTTATTGCTTCCACTCATTCTTTACTACAATAATCCAGAGTCCTCTTTTACAGTGAAGGAGACCATGCACAGTTTATACACAGTTCTTCCTAATATGTTATCATAGGAAACAGCTTAAAAATGGTTTACAGAACTATTTTCCCCCAAAACCCTATAATTTTACCAAGCTTGTACATTTCTATCACATTAATTGTTGGCGCCTTGTGTGGTGCCACAATTAGTAGTGCCGCTTTCATTTCTCTTGGGTAACTCCTGTGGCTAATGAATCCTGGAACAATTAATATGTGGGAGTTTTTCTTTGAATCTAATTATAGAAGTACTCCATGATTCTGTAGCCTCCCAGTGCTTATGCCACAGCTTTAATCAGAAACCCATTTGATACTTAGAACACTGAAACAAATGTAGGCAGAAAATGAAAATGTGACCATAACTTTTAGGGGGTTATTCTCTAAAGTCCAAACTCGACTGTCGAATGTTTCTCAATCAGCAGATTCCCATAGCAAATCTGCAACAACTCTCCCATTGTAAATTGCGACAATTTTAAATTTGCGGATGCAACAATATTTCCGTATTAAATCCTGTGATCCGTGGGAACGGAGTAGTGGATGCGCATCCACTACTCCGTTCCCACGGATCACATGATTCACTTCTAATCGAGGCTCGTTGGGCAGACCGCCTCAGTGGATGTCACAGGAAAAAAACAAAAACTTTTTGTTCACAGGCAGGACTTTTTTTCTTTTCATTTTAAAGGGCATTTATATTTTTTTTTAATTTAATTATATTCATTTAAGTATTATTACTATATTTTTAGCCTGTATTAATTTAATTCATATTTGAAGCTTGTGTTCATTGTTTTTCTTAGTATTGAGGGCGCTGTACCAACTCACGACAAATATCTTATTTGCCCTTATTTACCATTTCCATAGTAAAGTTGCGACTGTAACGATATTATCATTATAAAGCTGCGACTGCGGCAGTAGCAGTCTATTGCGGCTGTCTTTAGCTGGCGAATTCACATCTTTGCGTGACAATTTGGACTTTAGAGAATAACCCCCATAGTGTTAATAGGAACCTCAACTTACAAAACTTTCCTAGCAGAATATATACTGTATATATATATATATATTTTTTTTTTATTTCTTCCAGTGGGTGATGACCTGTAACAAACATGGCCAATTGTGAGATTAAACTTTAAATTAAAAAATGTAACACGATCTTTTATAATCTCAACTGGTCTTACACTTCACTGGCTGGTTCTTAGTCAGGCATTCAAAATGCTTTCATAAAATAAAGAACCAGTTACACAGCACAAGGAATAGCAATCACATATATACACCTATGAAAGGAAACAAAAATGTAATCGCAAAGAAGATCTAATCTTATTGTAAAGATAATAATTACACTAAAAAAAAAAAGATTATTTTAGCACAGGTTATTTCAGGATATCCTATGGCACAACAGCAAAAGAAACTTTCAGAAACTCCTGGAAACTATTGAGGAGTAGCAACTCTTGCAGCTTGCTCCCTGGACAACTATCTGAAGCAGGAGCTCCTGATACAGTTCATAATCAGATCAGGCCAGAGGTCAGGGCAAGCAGCAAATAATCTTAAGATAAAAACAGATCATATCTAGTGGTAAGGGACAAGCTGAAGTTAAACCAGGAGTGATCAGCATGAATAATCAGAGTGCAGGTTGCCAGTTCTATAACCAAGCACTGGGTTGCCTTAAATAGCTGTAATGTACAAAACTAATCCTAATGACAGCTAAACACATAGTACTTCACTGGCTTCGCCAAAACCCACCCTCCGTGGGACATGTTAGTATTAACCCAGATATGATGCAATAAACGATCTCTAAAAATCAAATAAAAAAATTCCTCAGACTTTGGACTTCATACTTATCAAATCTACCAAAATTTCCTCCCACTTAGATTGTAAGCTCTATGGGGCATTGACCTCCAACCTCTTGTGTCAACCGCAACCTGGCACTTAAAGTGATGTATCCTTGCGATATTTTACTTGTATTGTTTGATGCACTTTTCCCATGTCTCTATTGTACTTGTATTGCTAAATTGTACAGCGCTGCGTAAATTTGTGGCGCTTTATAAATAAAATTATACATACATACATAAAATCAAAAGTATATATTCTCTCACCCTTCAAACACACAACTCATTCGCTCAAGAAGTTTTGCTTGATCTTTGGGATCTAAATGAACCCTTGGCCAACCAGTAAAACTTAAATAGACAAATAGGGAAAGAAACAGAATGGGGGAGGATGGATCATATTTTTAGCATGTATGCCATCTCCTCCCAACACAGCTGGACAGTCAGGTAACACACTGCAGTCATGCAGGGAAGACTTTGTCATTCTCAATGTCTTCGTTTCTTGGCTACACTTTACATTGTTAGCACCATACATGGATACAGTAAGAAAGTGCAATCCAGTTTAGGGCCCAGTATATATACTGTATGTATATATATATATATATATATATATATATATACTGTATGTATATATACTGTGTATATACTGTATATATATATATATATATATATATATATCTGGGTCTTTCCAAGTTTACCGTGTAAAATCTTGCATTGTTTTCGTGAAATTTTTTTTTTTGTTTGTTTTTTTATATGGCTTCCTTTCCAATGATAAAAATTTTGAAAAATTGAGATCAAAAACGCGATCTCGAAAAATCTTGCGAGGCTTCACTCGGTAAACTCAGAAAGACCGAGAGCGGTCTTTCCGACTTTAATAAATTTTGATATCTAGGATACTGCATGGAATAAGTTGATCCGAACATTAAATGGGGTGAAATTTATTAAAGTCACAAAGACTGCTCTTGATCTTTCTGAGTTTATCGCACAAGATCTCGTGGTGTTCCCGCAAGATTATCATGGGTGGTTTTCAATTTCAATTTTTCGATTAAAAGGTAGCCATACTACTAATGTAAAGTATGGCTACCTTTTCATCGAAAAATTGAGATCGAAAAACTTGAGATTGAAAAATAAAAAAACTTGTGCGGTAATCTTGTGGGAACAACGCAAGATCTCATGCGATAAACTAAGAAAGACAGAGAGCAGTCTTTCCAACTTTAATAAATTTCGCCCTGAAGCGTTACAATTATGTATGCATATTCCTACCCTCATACATTCACTGTAACAATGTTGCATAAGCAGTTTTATCTGTTTGTAGGTGTTTGGCAAAGGCACAAAAACTAGTTGTTACACAACTGAGTCTGTACTCAGGAGATTGCTGATTATGGGAAATTAGCATCAATATTCATACTGAGCAGTTAATGTACAGTTCAGTTGATGTTTAAACTTTTCTATCAATCAAATGCTTTTAACTAGGTACAGTTAAATAAAGAGAAATGTGGGAAAGCTGCAATACTGAAAGATGCATCTTGGTGTAAGGGTTCGGTACCGAGATGTAGAGGAGAAGGAGGTTGCTGGTAGAAACCATACTGAACTTGGCGCTAGCTGTCCTTAGGGCGCAGAGTCTAAGGTACCCTCCGGTCTTCACCTTTAACCCCAGCAAGGGGGTACTGGACTCTGCTGCCGAGAGTACCCAGGTCGCAGCCCCTAAGTCAGCTGTTCAGTGGTGGTTATGAATACAGCCAAGGTACTGGACACAGCTACGGATATAGGGCACATTACTCTGGTACAGGACAAAGGTACGGATATAGGACTCAGGACTCTGGTGCAGGACTCAGGACTCTGGTGCAGGACTCAGGACTCTGGTGCAGGACTCAGAACTCTGGTGCAGGACTCAGGTACGGATATAGGACTCAGAACTCTGGTACAGGACACAGGACTCTGGTACAGGA
>WMED01010220.1:0-15878 GCA_019650415.1 Pipa parva | reverse complement strand
CACCGCTCCACCCCCCTCCCCTGGCCCTAGCATTTGCCTACTCTGCCTAATGGCAGAGCCGGCACTGACCAGTGTAAATGCGCTGACGTTTTTTCACTATGCAGTTTATTTTGTAAAATGTGTAGGAAACTACACCAGTGTAAATGTGCTGATGTTTTTTCACTATGCAGTTTTTTGTTTTTAAATGCAGAGGAGAATTCGCCAGTGTGAACCCTGCCTAACGAGGTGGCTCAAGCTATCAATGCCCATGGTTTTGTGGCAGGATGTCCATCCAGCTCCTACAGGTTTTATGAACAGATGTCCATATACTTTTGGCTAGATGGAGTAGTCTCAATGTTCAGTATAAATGTGTATTAGCTAAAATTCCATTGAATACGATAGGATTGAGAGGAAAATCTGTTTACTCAACAGATAAATGAAGGATATAAACGCAAAGGGGGAAAAAAAAAACCAACAGAAATCAAGACTTTAGTTTCAAATATACTACTTTAAAATAACTAGAATACCAAATAGGTTCTTTATTTCTGGTGTAACTGGCTTTTTAAAGCACCAGTGGCCTTTCAAGAGTGGCAGTTATTTAGCTAGGGCCTCTATAAAAATGTCATCATTGAAGTTGAGTTCATGAATTTATTTTGCTTTTTTTCCTTTGTATCTTTACTTATAGCAGCCATGTTGTTGAACAGATCTCACCAAGTCCCATTGTTTCGGTTGCCGCTTTAGATAATAGATATTCAGGAAGTATGCCTGAATGTGGTTAAAAAAATTTTAACGCTAAATAGCAAAGTATCATACTTCAACTTTGACATGTTGGAAGCGCAGAATATATACAGTAGTAACTAATAAGTACATCGGAGGCATTTTCATTTTTTTTTTTTGGTGTTACTGTTTTAATGCTTGTTTTAATATTGCAGGGAGTGACTAGGGTCCAGATATTTCCATTTTTGGCTCATACAAACTCATAAAACTTAGAAACATTAATTTTTTTGTTCGTCCATGGTCTGTTCAAGGAGCAAAAAGAAACCACATCTAACATACAGTATTTTCCGGACTATAAGGCGCACCGGACTATAAGGCGCACTTTCTATGAGCACCTTTTAAGCAATCTTGGTTCATATATAAGGCGCACCGGACTATAAGGCGCAGCACATTACCAGTAAATAAACCATAGCTCAGACCGCAAGTCAAATTTTATTCAACTTACATCGGGTTCATATATAAGGCGCACCGGACTATAAGGCGCACTTTCTATTTCTGAGAAATTCTCAGCATTTTAAGTGCGCCTTATAGTCCGGAAAATACTGTATACAATCTAATAAGTTAGGCACAGGATGACTTTCAATCTTTACATGTCATGGAGTAGGAGAAAAAGCAAGGTTGCAATCTCATTATTAAAAAGGAAAGTATGTTCAGTGTTCACGTTTTTGCATTAAATGTATGTGTAAGCTGGTTGACTGTTAAAGTTGAAGAAGGAATCCATTTATAACTGCTCAGTCTACCTTGGAAAAATTATTTGGGATTGACTTAATGTCTTAATGCAGTCAAAAATGACACACTTAATTTAAAAATCTACTCCAAAAGATCACAGCATATAGTAGTATATACACTACTTACTGGGCACGCTGGTGAGATCCTTCTCTAGTCTTTAGACATAATGAGGTGCTATTTGTATGTTACGGACACTATGGTACCCAAAAATCCAGTTATATTCCATTCTGTAAAAGCGTATGGAATTTTATAGGATGCAAAAAAAAAATTTGCCGGCGTATAAGACGACCCCCAACTTTTCCAGTTAAAATATAGAGTTTGGGATATACTCTCCTTATAAGACTACCCCTCTTCCAATGCAAATCCTGCTTGGATTGGTCAGCTCTCCCTTCCTGCCCAGCCCTCCCTGTCTCCAAGATTATCAGTGCACCGTCACACTGTGCTGCCCCTACAAGCCCTACCCTGTAAAGGAGGGGGGCGCTATCTTAGTGCTCGCCCCCCTTCTTTTCTCTCTCCCTACCTAGCTCCTCTGTTGCCCAGCTGTCTGTGCTGAGTGCTATAGCGTTTCCTCTCCCCAGCAATAATTAAACTTCCTGTCGCTCACAGGAAGTTACATCAGTACTGGGGGAGGAATGCTGTAGCGCTCAGCACAGATAGCCATGCAACGGAGGAGCTAGGTAAGGAGAGAAAAAAGTGATACCCGGCATATAAGACGACCCCCAACTTTTCAGATGATTTTCAGGGGTTAAAAAGTAGTCTTATACGCCAGCAAATACAGTAAATAAAAAAAAATTTTTTTGCAGTTAGGGGGATGGTTTTAGAGGTTATGATTTATACATTTTAATTTCAGAAAAAAATGCATCAAAAAGTGACTGTGTCAGTGTGATAAAAGCTTTTTTTTTTTTTTAAAGTAGGTGATGCTGGTCAGAAAGGAGTTTAATGGGTTATTCACTAAGGTGCGAATTTGACTGTCGAATTCGCAGACAGTGGATTCTCATAGTAAATCCGCTACAATTTCCCAAAGTCGCGACAATTTTTTAAAGTTAATATTGTGACAATTTCCCCATAATAAAGTCGTAACTGCGACAATATTCTCATTATAAAGATGCAACTGCGACAGTAGTGGCCTATTGCGACTGTCTTTATCTTCCGAATTTGCGCCTATACGTAACAATTCGGACTTTAGTGAATAACCCCCTCAATCTTTTATAGATTTCCCCCATAGACTTAAAGTTAAATTTATGAAATATGTTGTTTTCTGTCCAGATCTTTACTGATTACAGCCATTCTATTAAACAGACCTTAACCAGTCCTGTTGTTTTCTATGGAGCTTTGCACAAAGCATATATACAGGAAGTGTGTCCTAAAGCTAAATATCTCCATATCTTACTTTCTATACACAATTTAGAATTGGAAGCACTGATTGAATATATAGTAACTATCAATGTATTTATCATGTTTTGGTGTTACTGTTCTTTTAAAGAAGAATTCCAGCTTGTTAAGTGCAGGGGTGATTCTTAAAAGGGAACGGGAATAATTACTGATTGGTCTTTAATGATCCAGAGCTGCCCCTGTTCTGAGTAACTTGCTAACTTTTGATGTAAAACTGCTACTGCGCTTGCTCTGTTTGCCAAAACACACAAAAACAGGAAGTGAAGAGGATTGCATGCTTGTTCAAAAAATAATTAAATGTCAGTTGTTTTGTAGAATTTTTTGTAATTATTTTTTTTTGCCTTTTTTTCTTTATTTTGTGCCTTTTTTTTTTCTAACAGAAGATAATTGCAAAGATGAGATGAGTTTGGCTTTGAGCAAAGCCTAGAACTGTCTGTTTAAGAACAGTTCTACTCGGGCATTATACGAATGGCCCAAGGAAGCCCGCAAGTTGACTTTCAGGTTTTAAATAACCTGCGGCAAAAATTTCCTGAGGTGCCTGAAGTTGTTGTTTCACGATGCATGCAGCAGGTTAGTGTACTCACCATACTGGGAAATTAAAATACTTTTTATTTATCATTTCATCCAATTACTTTTCTGAGGAGCCAAATCTGTAAGAGGTCTGATTGATTTCATTATATTAAATATAGATCTTCCAGTCAAAAGAAAATATATATATTTTGTAATATCTATTAAAGCATTTGTTTGCAAAAAAGCTAGTATCCCCTGATTACTAATGATCTTAAATACACATTTTCATTGATCATGTAGGAATTATGTAAAGAATTATATGAGATTGCAACATCTTTATTTAAAATCAAATAAAGAATCCATTATAGGATTCAATTTCATAAGTTTTCATGTCTGTCAAAGTAAAAAAAGAACTTCTATATTTTATTAGTTGTAAGTATTTTTTTCCCCTTTGTTTCCCTGCTATTAAAAGCTCCTAAATTATTGTTATATTGATATTCTCTTGCTCTTTGATTTTTTTTTCAACATATAATGATTGCGGCGGTTGTGGCAACCTGCTTGACTTTTAAAGAATCAACTATAACAGATGTTATAGGATATAGGATACCTACTGTGCATACTTTGGATTCTCCAATGGGAGTAATAAGTAGAACGTGGAATAAGAATTCAGTAAATGAGAAAGCATTTACTTTTGAGCTGAAAGTTGTTTGTAAAAATAAGTATTAGCCTTTACTTCATCCTTTTAAAGGACCAGAAAAACCACAAAAGTTACATTTTCCATTTGGATTGGCAAGACAGCTGTGCAAATACAGCACTGCTTTCTGTCTATTCTTATATTTAATGATAGCAGCTATGTTGTCAAACAGATTTTACCCAGTATCCTTGTTTTCTATGGTGCTTTACATAAAGCCTTTACAGGGAATGTGCCCTAAAGCTCAGTTTTTAAAGATGAAGAACTAAATATCTTACTTAACAGATACAACTGAGAATGTTTCGAAGCACTGATTGAATATAATTATAAATGTATTTGAGGCAATTTCAGTTTTTGGTGTTGCTGTCCTTTTAACCATTTATAAAGCATTATTCTTTAGCTTTTTGTCTGATATACAGTATATGTCAGAGTTGGGATAAGGAAAAAAAAAAAACTTTATATTTTCTGGATATTACAATAACCACAGCATCTAATATAGTTACTTAAAGGACAACTAAAGTTATTTTTTTTAAAAAAATCATAAAAAACTTAGCTTATATAGAGATGAATCATTGCAGTCACAGTATGAACTATGCTGTAATTTCCCAGCACCCGATGCTGACTTCCCAGCGCAGGCTGTGACAGAGAAGCCAGTGTGAAACTCCTCCCACTTGGTTGTACCGGCCTCACACATCATCATGCTGATTGCGGAGGGTGTTCTCATTGGTCCCTGCAATGAATATGATAACATTGAAACCATGTTTCACTGCCGATACAACCAAGTGGGAGGAGCTTCGCACTGGCTTCTCTGTCAGCCTTTCTGTGAAGTCTGCATCGGATGCTGGGTAATGACAGCACAGCTTGTGCTGTGACTGTCATGATTCATTTCTATATAAGGTAAGTTTTTTTAGTTCTCCTTTAATGCATTAACTGTATAATTTTACTGATGGCAATGGAGATTATTCCTCCAACTTGACTTGATTTTGCCCCAAATCACCCAGTGTTGAAAGTGCTACATTTCATGTATTTGGTGACAATTTTTCAGCCCATTCTGCAGGGAGATTTAAAGGAACAGTTACACAAAAAATGAAAATGCCTCATGCATTTCTAGTTACTGTATATTTAATCTGTTAACAAAAATTCTAAATTGTTTATAATTAAGATATTTAGCTTTTAGCTAAAACTGTGCTTTTAGACACACTTCTTGAATGTGTATTCTCTAAATACCATAGAAAACAATGGAACTGGGAAAGGTCGGTTTAACAACATGGCTTCTGTCAGTAAAGATAAGTAACAGACAGAAAGCAATAATAATGAATTCACTTTCTAAGGTGTTTTCATAAGTGCTGTATTTTTAGTAATGGCCATTCTAATCTGAATGGAAATGTTTGTTTTTGGGTGTTACAATTTCTTTAATGCTTTTGGTCACGAGTAGTATTGGCAGTCACTCCATCACATTGTTATTTACGAAATATTAGGAAATGCCTATTCATGACGTAACCCCCACAAATACCAATATGTCTTCAATTTTTAATTGCTTTGCATTAAGTTTTTAGGAGGAAAAGTCTTTGCTAGTAGCATTAAGCATTGGCATATAGAAGAGCCAATTAGCACTATGGAATGTATAAAAGTGTATTTGGCCTACTCTGCAAAAAAACAATCATGAGACGATCTTCTAGAAATGTAACACTCTGTTGTAAATAGTACTAGCTGTAAATGGGCATACAGTCTCAGCAAGGTTCTTCTCACCAGTTGAACTTCTTTTACCTTTTGTAGTGATAGTCCCTGTTTGGCAGCATAAACACTAAAGGTACAGTAGGAAGGTCACATGGTTATGTATGTGACATGGATCATTACATAGACCCGCCCCTTCCCAGTGTTCGCCGAACTTAAGCAACTGGACACGAGCAGATCAGGAAGAAATTTTCTGTGCATGCGTTGTCTGCTAAATCTGGAAAAATTTGCGGGGGGGGGGGCGGGGGTAGTATTTGATGTTTTACATCGCATACATACCCAAAAAGTGAACAGGAGGGGCGATACATTCATTGCACCTTCCTGGCCTGAGGATTGTGAGATGAATGCTGATCTAGCAGCAGTACACTTAGGGGGTAATTCAGCAAGGTGTGAACTCACCTTGCGATCCTTCGATCCACCTCGCTGAGACTGTTGTGCATTTGCTTCTCTCCTACACGCGGACATCAGCAAACGCTTTAAAGGTATTGCAGTCTCACGAGGCGACTTGAGTGGTCACGAGGTGAGGCGAAGTACCTTTTAAAGCTTTCGCTAATGTCCGTGTGTAGGAGAGAAGCAAGCGCGTAGTAGTCTCTGTGAGGTGAATCGAAGGATCGCAAAGTGAGTTTGCACCTTGCTGAATTACCCCCTTAGTGTGCTGCTGCTAGATTGATCAGGTGAGTATGATTTCTAAGTATAGTTCTTCTTTCAACAATATAGAATAAAGCAGCAAGGCATTTCTAAATGAGTTCATCAAGAGAGTTCTTAAAATATCATTCATTAGAGTGTTTTATGTTAAGTGTTTTTTTTTTGTGTACTACTTGTATCCATTTCAGATTCTTTAAATAAAACATCATAAAGAAATTTTCCTTTTTAGCAGGGATATAATTGTATAGAGACTATATCCATTTTAAACAGAAGTCTCTAAATCTTAAACCATTCACTTGTAAAAGTAAGAAATAGCCAAGCTCACTACGTGCAGTAGAGAGGAAAATAGAGGAAGTTTAGATCCTTTTTAGGTAATAATTTTGTTCTATTTGTTCCTTTTTTCGCAGAATAACAACAACCTGGATGCTTGTTGTGCTGTACTCTCTCAAGAAAGTACAAAATACTTGTACGGCGAAGGAGAGTTATCTCTTTCGGATGATCCACGCTTTGCAGGCTTAAGAAATCACATGACTTCTCTTAATTTGGACTTGCAGTCACAGAATGTGTATCTCGATGGAAGAGAAGGAAGTAGGATGAATGGAAGCAGTAGAACTCTCTCTCATAGTATAAGTGATGGCCATCTTCAGGAAGTTCAGTCCAACAATGAACTGTATCCGTCAGAGCCGCAAACTGCGCCTGCTCAAATTCCTGCTAATTTTAATACCTATGGAATGGCAAATGCCATTAGTTCTTCAAATCCTGGACATCAGTTTGGACTTCATCTAGGCAGCAAAAGTTCATCAGGGTCACAGCCAAGATTTAACCCTATAATGGTGACGTTGGCCCCAAATATTCAGCCTAGTCGTAATACTCCAACATCTTTGCACATACATGGCGGTCCACCACCAATGGTTAATAGTCCACATGGAAATTCCATCTATATTAGACCTTATATCACTTCCCAAAGTGGTGGTACTCGGCAGACACTGCAGCAACCAAATTGGATGCCTTCAAATCCTACACAACCACAACAGATTTATCAGCCTTCTCCTCCGAGTCCATGGACAACTCTTCCTTCTTCCTTTTCTCAGCCACATACCTCAATACAGCAGTCGCCACAATCAAGCCAGCAGGGCCACCAGACCTCCCATGTCTACATGCCCATTAGTTCACCTACTACTCCTCAGCCCCCCATGCTTCATTCATCTGGCAGTGGTTCTCAGCCCTCCACGCAATATAACATTCAGAATATCTCAACAGGCCCCAGGAAAAACCAGATTGAAATTAAACTTGAACCACCACAGCGAGGTAATTCAACTATGTTAAGACCCTCAGGTCCTCGTAGCTCAACTAACCCATCCTCTATTAACAGTCAAACAAGAAGCCAACCCACTGTTTACATAGCAAGCCCTCCAAGCACAGATGATCTAATTAACCGCAATCAACCTAAGGTCTACATTTCTGCAAATGCTCAGGGTGTCGATGACCAGGTTATGAGGAACCCACACACGTTGTTTATATCCACCAACCCTGGGGCAGCAACCACAGCCAGGAATATGTCTGGACAAGTTAGCATGGGTCCTGCTTTTATTCACCATCACCCCCCTAAAAGCCGAGCACATGGCAACAGTACTTCAGCCACATCTCCCCGTGTGGTAGTTACCCAGCCTAACACAAAATATACTTTTAAAATCACAGTGTCACCAAATAAACCCCCTGCTGTTTCTCCAGGTGTAGTTTCCCCAACTTTTGAACCTACAAATTTGCTTAATCTTCCCGATCCATTTGCCGAATCTGAAAGTATCCAGCATCTTACAGACCCTATTTTAGCTCATGACCGAATTAGTGAGGCAAGAAAGCAAAGTGTTGGATCAGATGATGCAGCCTATACACAAGGTAATTTTCTTTAAACCTCATTTTAATTTATACTGATTGTCACTGACAAAAATCTTTAACATGCACATATATACATACATATGTATTTGTATATAAATATATTTTTGCAGCTTTAAAAAGAATAAGACAGAAATATGTTTAACTTGATCCATACTTGAATGTTAACTAGATTTTTTTTTTATGTGGTTTATTGAATGATATATATTTTTTGCAAGCTAAAAGAAATGCTATTTTGTTGTTGCCAGTTATGGTTGCTGCTTTTTCCTCCAGCGTTTCTACATGTAAAATAACGTTAACTGAAGTCCGGATGTATTTAATCCCCAGGTTTGTTCTCTGTGCTTTCAAACAAGCATCTAGGCACACTTTATCTTTTTGAATATCATCAATTAATTTGATTCCAGGAGCGGAAAAGTGAAATCATTGAGGCTTTTGAGTCCACCCTACTGCATCTGCATATATACTGCTTGCTCGCATCCTGCCTGTCAGTGTGTCAGGGAGAGGGAGAAGGCTTGGAATGACAAGTTATTTTGCAGACATTGTGGGTTTGGTAGGTTTATTAGGAAGTAGAAGTAGGCGCTCATTAATGACCACACATGTTTAAGTTGGTTATGCCATTGTTGACATCTCTCTCTGGGTAGAGCCAATCAGAGTCACTTTTCTACTGATTTCGACTGGTCTATTAGCAGAGACTATTGAATTAGCAGTGAGTGAGCACAGAGGCTGGATAATCGTTACAATAAGAGCTCTACTGTGTTCAGAGATGAAGGTCAATTTTCTATTGCTTGCATTCACAATTGTAATAAAAAAAGAAAGAACTAAGAAGTGTCTTTGAGGAGCAGAACTTCTCCTATAAACAGTGCTCTTCTTGTTCTGACTGCCTGTCAATGTAAAGAGAATGTTATGATTTAATGTAAAATTGTTTAAAAAAAAAGTACTTTTTATCATAGGTTTATGCATTATTACGATTGTATTTAGCCTGTGCTTGTCTAATATAGTTGTACAGGAAATTTATCTAACAAGTTTAAAGAATCAGTTAGGTCAGAGGTCGGCAAAGTTCGGCTCGCAAGCCACTTGCAGTTCTTTAGCCACCTTGTGGTTTGGAGCGCACCTCTGAAGCCCCGCCCATGCCCGCCGACAGCTCTACTGATTGGCCATTGGCAGATCATATGGTCGGGAGAGTGCCGCTGGAGGAGGGAGTAAAATGGCTCCCTCCTCAAGGAAGTTTGCTGACCCCTGAGTTAGTGGAACACAGATTTTCCCAAGTGCCTTACAGCCACTTTTTTAATTTTAGCTATCCAATGTATTGTGATAATATAAAGAGAGAAAATAACCATGTGTTCTAGCAGCATTTGAGTAGTGTAATGTAGTTTTAGGGGCTTTTTTGTTTATTTATTTATTTGCCACTATTTCCTGATTTCCATTGTAATTATGCACATTATAGTTTGTGGCCTGTCATAGAATCAGGAGCCTGTTGCAGACTTCTAACTAGGCAACGAACAGAGAGAGAGCAGTTTACCCATTTCTTTTCCCATGTGTTTCAGTCTGTCTTAACATATTTCCCTGTTCAGATACAATACGACTCGCAGACTTTTTTTTAATCTTTAGTGGTAAGTTGCCTTTGGCTGTATTTTTCAGAGTTACTGTTAGCATTTCATTTCAATGCAAATGATTGAAATTATGTTCTTACATTTTGCAGGCAAAATGCCTTCTCTGCTGTTGGCCATAGACTTCACTTTTAGGGGGTTATTCACTAAGGTGCGAATTCGACTGTTGAATTCTCAAACAGCGGATTCCCATAGTAAATCTGCGACAATTTCCCCATTGTAAAGTCACAACAATTTTTTTTAATTGTAATGCTAAAATTGCGACAATTTTCCCATAATAAAGTCGCGACTGCAACAACATTCTGATTATAAAAACGCGACTGCGACAGTAGCAGCCTATTGCAACTGTCTTTCACTGGCGAATTCACACCTATAAGCAACAATTCGGAATTTAGTGAATAACCCCCACAGTCTCCACTTTTATCACACTTTCATTTGAGTATTGCCATCTTGTTAGTGTGCAGTGGACTCCAAGGGCAACATTTACTAAAATTGGAAAAGACCGCTCTTGGTCTTTCCAAGTTTATCGCGAGATATCTCTTGTTGTTCCCGTGAGATTACCGCTCAAGTTTTTTCGATCTCGATTTTTCGATAGAAAGGTAGCCATACATAACCTTTGCGGGAACAATGCGAGATCTTGGGCGATAAAGTCGGAAAGACTGCTCTTGGTCTTTCTGAGTTTAATAAATTTTGCCCCAAGAGAGGCATAAAATATAACATGCCTAAAATATAACATGTATAGTATATTGCAGGGATTGCAGAGTTACTCTAGCGTTTATTTTACAAGCTAAATTCTTTAACTTGTTATTGATATGTAAGGGGTCCTTTCCCTTCTTTCAGCTAAAAAAAAAGTCAACATTTTTGTCATGTAGGGATCTAATTTGGGTTGGAGGATTTATATATATTGGGGGTCTAATATTGTAGATAAGACCACTCTGTTACTGTTAACATTATACAATTCCAGAATTTTTTTATATAAATACATTCCCAGAACATATAGATATACGATCCATCCAAATAGTTACAGCAGAAACCTGCTCCATTAATTAGGTTGATTGGGGTTATACATATCTGGTGGATGAATTTAAATTGAATTAATCTCTCTCTTGTTGAGATGTGGAATGGGTAGAGATTATGGGTTGCCTCCTCCCATTCTGTATCTTCTAGGCTAGGGATAACAGCATGCCATCTCTCACATGCAGATTTAAATGGAGCAGACTGTGGCTTTTTCAATAGGCAATACATTGTAGATGTAAATTTTTTATTTTTTGGATTAGCAGTAGGAATTCTTGAGCATCTTCTTGCATCTCCAACTTGTTACTTCCAAATTGTGCCATAAATGTGTGCTTTAATTGCAAAATATTTAAGGTAATGGGTTTGTGAGCAATGATACTGTTGCACAAAATATTTAAATGTAGGGAAATTTTTATTTTGTAAAATGTATGTTTTTTAACCAGAAGTCCGTGGATCCACCACTCCAAATCCACGGACTTCTGGGTACTTTTTTCTCATCAAGGCTAACTTGGCAGACCGCCTCAGTGGATATGACGCAGGACTATACACACAAACAAAAGTAACTTCCACAGGACATTATTTTATCTTATTGTTACCTTTATTTTATTTATAATTGTTTTTTACTGAATTGCAGAACATCTATCATTATTTATATTGTATTTTATTGGTATAGCAATCTATTCCATTTATAACTTAGTTAATTAAGGGCGCAGTACCAAATATAGGACAAATTCATAATTTGTCCTCCCATTAAACTTAGTTTTTTAACACCTTTATTGGCCCAAAAGGCTTGATTATTACAGGTTAGGTATGAGTTCCCCCAAATTGTCATATCTGGAGAGAGGATGTTTTCTGATTGTCCTGCAGGTGTTTAAGTCATTTTTACAGGGGGGTATAATAACAGATATTAGATTAGATGGTATGTCCACAAGGATTAGATGGTCAGTTTGACAAGGCTATTAGGGACCCCAATTCTAGGGCCTTGAAGTATTGTTGTTGGGTTGTCTGGTCCTTATTGTCATTACTTTACTCAGTGATAGCTCCATATCATATGGTAACGCAATGCATTTATTTTTTGTATCTGCCTTTTAAAAATGTAACAAAAAATGTTAATGCTCATCTTAGCTTCATTTGAAATAGTAAATTGTTTAGGCAGTTAACAAATACCACCATTTTCTTTCTTCCCTTTTTTTTTAATTTCATATGTATGAGAACCAATGCGGGATGTAGCCAAGCACAACCATAGCGTACCTATATTTTTCTGACACATTGATTTTTACCCAACATATTTGTTATGTGTGGTGCCTCAGAAGGAACTTACCCTTCCATGCTTTCTTTTTCTTTCTGAGGGCGAAAATTTTTAAACTGGGAAAGACCGCTCTGGGTCTTTCCAAGTTTACCAAGAGAAAATCTCGCATTGTTCTCGTGACATTTCTTTTGAAATAGAGTTTTTCGATCCCGATTTTTCAAAATTTTCGATGGAATGGTAGCCATATTACTAATGTAAAGTACGGCTACCGGTCCATCAAAAAAATAAATCGATTGAAAAATTCTCTTCTTGAAAAATCACACAAAAACAATGTGAGATTTCTCTTGGTAAACGTGTAAAGACCCAGAGCAGTCTTTTTGAGTTTAATAACTTTCATCGAGTCTGATAATACCATCTGTCGAAACGACCTACATACATAGGCAAACATAGCGGTGCATTCTTCTATATAATGCTGATGCCCCATGGTGTTTACTAGCTTAGAAGTATTGTACATAATTTGAGCAATTAATGGAAGTATTTAAAACAGTTAAAAGCCTACAATTTTGTCAAAGACCTCTACATACATTCATATAGACATAAAAATATCAATAACTATCTACCCTGGAATAACAAGCAATTTATAGATTTCCTGGATCTTCAAGTTACAAAGACCAGACATATGGCGGTGCAATACACATGGAGTCACAAAAGCCAGTTATGTTCTAAACTGAACTTGTATGGCACATAAATATTACTAGAGGCTGGCTCCTCAACTGACCACCATTACCACTTCTAAAATCCATGACATGAACCAGTGTCACTTTTAAGTAAAGGCTTCCAGATACTTTCTGGCATAATACTCTTTACAAAAAGGTTTCAACCGCATTGTTTAAACCTGATAATCCATCTTTTCAAAAATGTGAAGACCTAGCTAAATCTATATAGATATAGTTCTCAAGTGGCAGAAATTGTAGATCTTAAGTGGTATTTTATCTTTATTACTTGAGCTTACTTTTTAAAAGAACTAAGTTGGAGGGAGCGCTTATTCGTGAGCTATAATTATAAACTATGATCCATTTACCCATACTTCCTGTGGCATGTGAAGATGGTTTACTGTTCTCTTTTTGGGAGTGCTGCACAGAACTTGGCCTAATAAATGCCACAGTTATGAAGTTTATTAATGTTAGGTTTCACATTTCACAAAGCTCTAGTAAAGAAGTTGAACAATAAATCACAAGCGTCAAAAAAAATAAGGCAATTTTATGTCTACGCATTCATGTAAATTTGCTACCAAAAATAATTTCAAAGAAGTACCATCTGAAAAAAACTACTGGCATCAATTATTGCTTCGCTGCCAAAGGCTTAAACAATCATTTCAAAATACTCAAGTATCTGAAGGGGAAAACATACAAATATTTGACAATGTATCATTAAACAACATAGTTTAAAAACTATTCTCCGGTAGCCTGCAGCATATATTATATATTGGGCTTTCAATCAAAGCCATGTGTTAATGACCAGAGATTCTTCTATGAGACCCCAAACCTCTCTTGTTTCTATTAAGCAATTAAATAAACACACACATGCACCAACAACAAAAAATGAGCCTTAAATGCCATCTCTATTAATTACTGGATATTAAAGAGGACCTGTCACCTGAAAACTGGAATACTAAGTTAGGTTAAAGGGGTACAGGCTCAATACAGTGCATTTATAATGTATTTTATAATTTGCATTGTAACAGGATACCAAAGTCTTTATTATGTGTAGCAGAGTGACAGGTTGCTTGTGAAGAATCCACAGAATTTCTACTGGAAATAAGGTCACAAAGAACTCTTCTTTGTGACTTTGGGCTTGCTTTACTCTGGAGACGTAACAGTTGCCTAGTTAAAATACCATGATCCCAACTCTTGTTATCTGAATGTTCTGAAAGTGTATTTGAAAGTTGTTGTAAATATGTTACATGAAAAATCAATAATAAAAAAAAAAAAAGGTAATGACAATAAATACGGTAAGTATGTCGAGTTGTGGAGGCTAATGGGGGTAAATAATAAAAAAGAGTAAAGTCTTCTGATCTGCTAACACTGCTGAAATATCAGCTATGCATCGATAGCATTGGTTTATAAAGCCACCCAATCTCATTTTTTCACCCAAATGTGTTTGAATGTTTTGGGCTGGTGAAAATCCACTATTCCCTGGGCATCTGGTCTGGTTTTGAAAATGTTGTTAGTAACATTGTTTTTGTATGGTGGGAAGTGTTTTCTGAAATACTTCATTCTAAAGCAGGGGTCTCAAACTCAATTTACCCGGGGGCCGCTGGAGGTAAAGTCTGGGTGAGGCTGGGCCGTGTCGGGTTTTCCACAAGAAAACAGATTAAAAACAATACATGGCCCTGCGGGGCAATCAACAGATTTGTGGGGCAATATGCAGCTGTGCTGGGTGATTTGCATCTGCTGGGGAAATTAGCACCTTTGTCGGGAAATACGCGGGTCAGCGGGGCAATGTGCAGCTTTATGGGCTACTGGCACATCTGCGCTTTTTTTTTTTTTTAAACTATAATTGGGGGTAAATTTTATGGCTGGCGGGGCAAGCTGGAGACACTGGGGGGTATTGTTGGGCCAATGGGGGGTATTGTGGGGAGGGGTGTGGGGCCATTGGGGTTTATTTAAAAATTTTTTTTTTACAGTGGTGGCCATGGGGTTTGGGGGGTCAGGGGGGTTGGGGGGTCAGGGGGCTGGGGGGGGGGGGGGGGGGGGGGGGGGGGGGGGGGGGGGGGGGGGGGGGGGGGGGGGGGGGGGAGTCTTACCCCACCGCAGTGTTCAGCAGCGCGTGCTGCTGCTGCAACTGCCGGCAGCACATTAGAGAAGAAGAAACCTGGAAGCGCTGATCACATGTGCTTCCGGGTTCCTCTTGGCTCCTGGTACCTATCTGATCACAGGAGCCCTCGTCTTTGCACAGATGGAATCAGCTAGGACTCCCTCTGTATCAGATCCAGTGCTCCACCAGCGAACAAAACGCCTTGTGGAGCGCAGGACCGGGGGCCGCAAACTAGCGTCCCGAGGGCCGTACTTGGCCGTGAGTTTGAGACCTCTGTTCTAAAGCATATAGAGAGGCACGCACTGCTTTAAGTATTGTTTCCCTCGGTATACAAAGCCTTTCTTTTATCACAACAAATGACAAATTTAGATTCTCAGAATAACTCTTTTCCTATTCTATTAACATTGGATAATAATAAATAGTTTAATGGGAAATAAATACTGATCAGCAGAGCCAGGCCAAGTTTTTTTGCGCCCTAGATGGAGTAATGAAATTGCCATTTCATTAGGATGTGCCCCCAAAGAAAAAATTCGTAAAGGTAAAGTTTCCCCTGTCCCCCTCCATGCTGCTTTCCTTCCCTCATTTTCCTTGGGCTACTTGCCCCACAACACCCCCATACTGTGTTGCACCCACAATACCCCTCTCACTCTGTGCTGCCCCCACAACACCCCCCAAACTTTGATGCCCTCACAACCCTCCTGTCACTTTTATGCTCCCACAAACCTCCTGCCACACTTTTTCTGCCCCTCAACCAGGGCTGTGGAGTCGGAGTTGTGGAGGTAGAGTCGGGGCCCATTTTGGTGGAGTCGGAGTCGTTATAAAATGGACCGACTCTGACTCC